>JZKD02S2327986.1:0-12870 GCA_000966675.3 Picea glauca
TAATGAGTCTGAAGAATGAGCTCCGTGACATGAAGATGAATGATGACGACAACATAACATCATACTTTGTGAGGATCTCTCAGCTAAGAGATCAACTACAAGCTATTAAAGAGATCATTTCAGAGAAGGAATTGGTAAACATAGTAAAAAGGATCAGTGCAAAAGAGAAACCCCAAAAGAGGTACGATGATCAAGCCTTCACAACAAGATTCAAGGATTTCAGGAACAAAAGGAAGTTTGGTTCAAGGAGGAAGCCAAATCAAGAAAAAGATATTTCAGAAGTACAATGCTTCAACGGTCAAAAGTATGGTCACTACAAGAATCATTGTCCCAAGCTAAAGAAAAGGAAGGGGACACATGAAGCATCAGTTGCCGAAGAAAAAGAACATACAAAGAAGACTAAGCAGGATGAAAGAGACTTCTTCTTTTGAAGGTAACAATACTCTTCTTAGTTCTTGTACATATCTTGTTTGCATCGTCTATGTACATATCTTGTATATATATCTCTTGGAAGATAATGTGTTCCAAGAGGAACCATACCTATCGAAAAACAAAAAAATAAGGATTGCTATCATTATACAAGTTAGATCATACAAATCATGTGGAAGCTATTACAAGATAAGCCAAAATTAGAATCAATCTTGAAGAGACTTAGAAGAAACAAAGATAGAAAGAATTCATCGATCAAGAGAAAATTGGAGAAAGACTTATGACGTTTTGCAGAAGACAATAAGGATGCAGACGGAAGCATGAACTCTGTTAGACAAAGGGAGAAGATTATATGCACTCATACATGAAGCAAGGATTAAGAGGGAGCTAATCCTATGACTCATTGAATATGATGAAGTATATATCCATGGTAGCATCCATGAAAAATAGTACGTGTTCAGTTCAACCGCAGAAGAAGACTTCTTCGAAGAGAAGCTTTAAAGTATCCCTGGTTGTCCATCCACATTCATGATCCTATGATGAAAGAAAAAAATGGAATCTTTAGGGCATGGAATCAACTCCATGGACCCAAGAGCTAAAGAAAAACATCAGGAAGAACATGAATATTCCAAGAGAGAAAGAGAAGCTAGAACAACTAGTCATTGTATTAGAATCACAAGATTACCAGCTTGATATGAACTCACTAAGAACAATCAACTGAAAGTTGTGGTTAAGAACAATGTATATATGCAAGCATTGCAAGATCCAGAACTAGGGGTTCTCCTAGATGGAGGGAGAAGACTATGATGATTACTCGTTCCGATAAACCATACATACCTCTACATGAGTCATTATATCATCTATGGGTTGGATTTCTACTTCAGATGAATGGAAAGAATGTTCTCCAGAGAAATTGAATAAAGAACATATGAAGAGCAACCTCAAGACTTTGAGGCATACCAGAAAGAAAATCTTGTATGCAGATGGAAGAAGACAACTTCCAGTGCACATCAGAAGCATGGTGAAGATTCTCTATAAAAAATATATTATATCAGAATGATTACTCAGAAGATCAAGATGATAGATTGCCAATCCATGACAAAGATCTCATGATGACAGGAAAAAGTGCCACATGGATATGTTCCAGTTTTCCAAACAATGATATATTTTATTGATCAGAGCTACATAGAAGACCAGTGTTCCAGACCGAAGTACATTTGAAATCAAGAATTACATTATCTGTGGTGAAGTCCAGAAAGGAGAAAGTGGTTCTCTAATACATATCTCCATAGATGAGCAGATAAGCAGACATTTTGATGAAACTTCTGTTCAAGATGAAAGAGTTTGCGTACTCAAGATGAAGCTCATCGAGACAACTTCCTTATTGAAAAAGGAAGAGATGAATCCCAGGTTGGGAGGGAGCACTGATGCATTATTGATTGATCAACAGTCATTTTTCAACTCGAAGAAATGGTCCAAGCAAAGCAGATTCTTTCCAGTTCAAAAAGTGGATTGAGATTTCTGACGGACAACGAATTCCCATTGTGGTTAACATGGGAAGTGTTCCAGATTGTTGATGTACCATAGACAACGAATTCTCATTGTGGTTAACATGGGGAGTGGTCTAGGGAAGTCTCTCTTCTTGAGGGTTACTCAAGAAGACTGGCCCACCTCGCCAGACAATGATTTCTCATTGTGGTTAACATGAGGAATGGTCCATTTTGGAGGTTGGTACAGGACAATCTTTTCCTCTTGTGGTTAATAGAGGAAATGGTCTGGACAGTCATTCATTAGGGTTTATACATTCTCTCTAGGGTTCACTTTGATTAGTGTAGGAGGAATGGCCCAGGGTGGGGAATGGTCCAGGCTCAACAATCAGGGACAAGCATTCCCTAAGGTTTATACAGTCTCTCCAGGGTGCACTTTGATTAGTGTAGGAAGAATGGACCAGGGTGGGGAATGGTCCAGGTTCATAAGACATGGCATTTATTCTTCCTTTCTTGAGAAGAATATTCCAAATATCTCATTGTTCTACTCTGAGGGCATATATTCTTTCAGATATCATATATGTGAGTGAAAGATTGGCCCAGATGATTCAGCTTATATCATAACATTGTTTCTGTGCAGGTTGATATCAAATGATTGTTATGAAGACTGTATGACAGTAGATGTATACTACTTTGGTGGATATGTTCCACTGTTCGTGACTATACGTTGTTGATCAAGTACTTGTGTGTTACTTGGTGTGGTAGTGTACCACTGGATTGTAGTTATGTACTACTATGGATAGACACAGTTGTGTTCTATTTAGATTCGATTGCCTTGAAGACTATAAACAATACTGGAAATGATTATCAGTTAGATGGATAATCAAAGGACAAAGATTTCCTAGATGGAAAATGGTTCAGAGAATTTACTCTTCTAGATTAGAAGAATGGCTCTTGTATCACTCTGTGGAGTGAGCATCATGTCTGATTTCTTAGATAGAGTATGGTTTCAAGAGATGATGCAGCTAATGACACTGACGATGATGATGGTGCTCATGATCTAGTCATGATCTAGTCTATACAACTATGTTGATGCTACTGGGTGAATGGTATGTTTTTTTACTCAAGACCATTACTTGTAATACCTCCCTAGCTAGGAGGGAGTGTTTATATTTTGGTAGCTGCGGGAGGTATTTACCTCCACGTGTAAAACCTGACGAGGATAGAATACTCCAGGAAGAAAGAAGAAACCCTAATGAGTTGGCTAATAACCCTAGAAGACTTGTCGGCTCAAGAAGATAATTTATATTAGGTTATTAGCCTCCAAGAGAAGAAGTCGGCTAGAAATAATAATATATATTAAACAGATAGATACCCAGAATGAGAAGTCATCCCAGAAAGTTAGCTGGAATTAGTATAAATATAGGAGGCCAGTTCTCATTCTGGTAAGCAGTCTCAGAATTGCAGAGCAACAACTTGTGCACACTGCAATGCCCAGTCTTATGCATAGGTTTGAGGAGAGTTTTCATTGTAGCTGCTGCAGCTAGCAGATCACGTTTGGCTTGGACTATCTCTTGGTTAGGGTTTGGACTATCTGATTAGCTCTTTTTGGTACGCTATCCTTGGGGAAAGGTGCACTACCCTTTGTTTGGCTATCTAGCCTAGGGTTTTCTTCCAGAGTGATTATTTGTCAAGGTTAAGGTGCTCAGAGGGTGGATTTGGCCTATGGTTGGGTGACAATAGAGATATTGTCAATGGTAAAATGAGCACAGTCCTTCATATTATAACACATTCCAGACCGTCAGATTTGGGAGAGTTGCATGGTGGTTAGTCATGGGTTCCTTTGGAACTTCACGAATCATAGGATTTGGAGTGTTGAGGAGTGAAAATCACTGAAGTCTAAAGTCACGAAGAGATCCTAGCCATTGATTTGAAGGTGGATACGTGGCAGCGGATAAGTGATTTCAGAGAGAAGAGCTTCGGAGAAATTGTGGAGTGAAAAGAGAAATCTTCACGAAGAGCGAAGTATATCTGAATTGTGGATCCAGAAGAACACGTGGTGGAGATCTGTATGCTTCGGAGGAAATCACTTCGGCGAAAAGTGGAGTTGGTGAAGCCAAAACGCCTGAAGTGTGAAGTAGCAAAGTCCATCGAGGCTGTCGATCTGAGGAAGACATGCGTCAACAGATCGTGGACTTTGGAGAAAAGAGAACTTCAGAGAAAAGTGAGGGAGAAGTGTGAAAAAATCCCGAAGCTCGAAGTAGAGAAGTAAATTATGGCCGTCGATATGAGGAGGACATGCGTCGTCAGATCGCAGGATCCAGAAGTGTGCATCCGAGAAAAAGGTAAGAAGCTAAATCCTAGCCGTCTATTGCGTAGACATGTCGTGTCATCTCTGTCACTTCGGTGATAGAGCACTTCGACGAAAAGTCACTTTGGAGGAAATGGTAAGTGAAGGCACGAAAAGTTCCGAAGGCCAAAGTGTCAAATCCCATCTGAGCCATCCGTTGGGACAGGGCGCGTGGCGGAAGAACTGCCACTTCAGAGGAATTACACTATGGGAAAAGGAGCAGTAAGAGGCATTAACTGAAAGTCACTCAAAGCTCCATCAGGTAAGAAGCTGAATCCCATCCCTCAATCTAAGTGGACACATGGTGTCATTTTTGTCACTTTGTAGATAGAGAACTTCGAGTAAAAACGAGGGGTGAAGTCCCGAAGTGCCGAAGTCCATTGAGACCATTCATTGGAAAAGGACGCGTGGTGCTCTATCCACAACTTTGCGTGGAAAGTACTTCGGGGGAATAGGAATTTGGAGTGTTTGAAACTCCCGAACGTTGAATCTTCGAAGTAGATCGCAGTCATTGGTTGTCAAAGGAGCGTGGACCGTAGATCCGGTCCTGGAGATTTCTCCAATTCAGAGATTGGGGAAAAAGGAGTCAGCCGCTTGCAAAAGCTCCAAAGCGCGAAGTTGTGAAGGGAGATGGCCCACGGTCATAGTCCGTGGTCATATTGGAGAAGGAGTCTAGAATGGGAACTAGCACTCGAAATTTGGTGTTGCCAGAGGCACCCAAGAATGTCTATGCGGGTAACTTGAACCTGAGGGTGAAATCAAAGGGACCTGTGTGTCATTTTTTCAGGGACTATTGACGGCCCGAAGAGAAGATCCATCTTAGTGTTCAATGATCTAAGACCGGGAGGTCAAGCAGCCTCGAGGAGAGGTCAAGAAGCCTCGAGGAGAGAAGGGGGGTTTGCGTCAAGTGGTATCATAGCCTATATAGATTTTAGGTTCTATAAGCAACAAGTGAAGGAGGTAAGTGGTTTCAGAAAGAAAAATTTTTAAGCTCTGTGTGTGGAGGAAAGTTCAGCAAAATGTTGCCGAGAAGATGTGCAGAGCCACGTGTAGAAAATCGAGTGGTGGAAAGGGAGATGAGAGAACTTCGTGCAGGTTAGATTCTATGGAGACAACACAAAGAAAAGCACCTGATGCTGGAGATGTCAGTGGTGCAGAAAGAAAAGAAAGGGAAGTTGAAGAAGCTGTAGCAAAGGATGTTGCAGAGGAACATTTGCTGAAAAATGTTGTGAAATTGGGAGCTAGAGCAAAGATAGACATCCCAATTTATGAAGGCAACTTAGATGTTGAAGAATTGCTTGATTGGATACAAGAAATGGAAAAGTACTTTGACTATGAAGACGTTGATGAGGAGAAAAAGGTGAAACATGCTGTCACCAGGTTGAAGGGACATGCAACACTGTGGTGGGATGAACTGCAGGATGACAGAAGAAGTAAAGGTAAGCAAAAGAACAAGAGTTGGGATAGAATGGTATCCAAGTTTAAATCTAAATTCATACCCCAGGATTACTAGATAAATCTATTTAGGAGGTTGCAGAACTTGAGACAGAAAGGAATGATAGTAAAAGAGTACACATAAGAGTTCTATAGGTTAAAAATCAGGGCTGGACAAAGAGAGAAAGACAATGAAAAGGTTTCCATGTATATTAATGGCCTGAGATATGAAATCTAGGATGAAATCAACATGATTATAGTAAGGATAGTGGAGGATGCTTATCAGATGGCACTGAAGGCAGAAGAAAAGTTGGCCAAGAAGAAGAGTCAACAAAGCCAAGGTAGAAGTCTAAACAAAGGTAAGGGAATTGTCCATGATAAGGCATATAAGCCCAAGGTTGAGACTAGAAAACCACATAGACACTCAGAAAGAGGAGGAAGTTCCTAAGGGAGACAGTATGGTGGTAGAAATGCTTTTCCTCGAGGAAGAGGAAGAGGTAGAGGAGGAGAGGTGAAGTGTTATGCCTGTGGAAAGACATGACACATGTCTTGGGAATGCCCCAACAGAAAGAAAGAAGGTGAAGCTCACATTTCAAAAGTGGGAAAGAGGAATGTTGAGGCAGAAGGCGTAGAAGATGGGAGATCCTTGATGATGAGGAAGGTTCTCTTGAAGCCAGAGCAAGAAGTGGAAAAACCAGTGCAGAGGAATAGTTTGTTCAGAACTACTTGCAATACTAAAGACAGAATATGCAAGGTGATAATTGACAGTGGGAGCACTGATAACTTAGTATCCATAGAGATGGTGGAGAAATTGGAGCTAGAGACAACTTCACATCCAAGTCCAGATAGAGTCTCATGGTTGCAGAAAGGTCACCAGGAAATGGTAACTAAACGATGTCTAGTTGAATTTAAGATAGGAGGATATAGAGATGAGATTTTGTGTGATGTGATTCCCATGGATGTATGTCATGTTTTGTTGGGGAGACCATGACAGTTTGACAGGAATGCCATTCATGATGGGAGAAGAAATACTTACACTTTGGAGAAGAATGGTAGGACACACATGTTACTACCAATAGAGGAAAAGAAGGTGAAGGAAGAATCCAACACAAGTATACTTCTCATGAGTGGGAAGGAAATCCTGAGTGAAGTTAAGAAATAATAGGAGATGTAGTTTGTTGTGGTGAGAAAACCAAGAGTTATCCTTACAAGTACTTTTATGGAGGATTTTCCTAAAGAAATTCAGGAGTTGTTGGAGAATTTTGTTGACATAGTAGTGGATGAGTTACTTAGCTCATTGCCACCTATAAGGAGTATCAACCATCACATTGATCTAATACCAGGAGCAAGTTTGCCGAACAAAGAAGTGTACAGATTGACACCTCAAGAGAATGAGGAGGTAAAGAAACAAGTCTAGGATTTGATGGACAAGGGTTTGGTTAGAGAAAGCTTGAGTCCATGCATAGTACCAACTATGTTGAGTCCGAAGAAAGATGGAGGATGGAGAATGTGTACAGACTCAAGATCCATAAACAAAATCACAATCAGGTACAAATTTCCTTTGCCAAGGATGGATGAATTAATGGATTGTTTGAGCGGAGCAAGCTATTTTTCAAAGATAGATTTGAAAAGTGGATATCACCAGACAAGGATGAGAGAAGGTGATGAGTGGAAAACAACCTTTAAGACAAATGAGGGGTTGTATGAATGACTTGTTATGTCGCTTATTAACAAATGCCCCAAGTAATTTTATGAGATTGATGAATGAGGTATTGAAAGATTTCATTGGTAAGCTTGTGATTGTATATCTGGATGATATATTGGTCTTTAGTAAAACTAAAGAAGAGCATTTGAGGCGCTTAACATTGGTAATGAGAAGATTGCAGAAAGAGAAGCTGTTGATAAATCTAAAGAAGTCCTCTTTTATGAAGGCAGAACTCATTTATTTGGGTTTTGTAATATCTTCAAATGAATTGAATATGGATCCAGAGAAGGTGAGAGCAATCAGAGAATGGCCATTGCCAAGGAGTATATTCGAGATGAGAAACTTCCATGGATTAGAAATTTTCTATCAGAAGTTCATTAGAAATTTCAGTAGAATTTGTACACTGATGCTAGATACAGTGAAGAAGAGACACAAGTCTTTCAAATGGACAGAAGAAGCTGAGAAAGGTTTAAGGATACTAAAGGAGAAGATAACAGAACAATCGATTCTAGTCTTTCCATATTTCGGGAAGACGTTTCAAGTAACATGTGATTCTAGTGGAATTGCAATCAGAGCAATCTTGAGCAAAGATAATAAACTTGTTGCATATTTCAGTGAGAAACTGAATGATACTAAGAGAAAATACTCCACATATGACAAAGAATTTTATGTAGTAATTCAAGCCTTAAAGAAATGGAGGAACTACCTTGTTCCAAAAGAATTTGTTTTGTATAGTGATAATCAGGCTTTACAATTCATAGCCAGATATGAGAAGCTAAATCAAAGACATGCTAAGTGGATAGAGTTTATGCAAAATTTCACTTTTGTCATTAAACATATTTCTGGTAATGCTAACAAAGTTGTTGATGCATTGAGGAGGAGATGTCTAATTCTACAGGAATTCCAAGTGAAAACCTTAGGGTTTGAACACCTTAAGGATATGTATTGTGATGATATAGATTTTAGAGAGGCATATGAAGCATGTGAAAATCCTATACTCAGAGACAGAAGCCAGTGGAAAAAGTATCTTATTCAAGATGGATTGTTGTTTAAAGGTTTTCAGTTGTGCATACCAAAGTGTTCAATGAGAGATAATCTGTTGAAAGAAAAACATAGTGGAGGTCTAGCCAGACATTTCAGCCATGACAAGACATTTGCACAGTTGAAAAGTTCATACTTTTGGCCAGGTATGAGAGAAGACGTGAAGAAGTTTTTGAACAGATGTAAGATTTTCCATCATGCAAAAGGAAAGAGACAGAACATTGGGTTGTATCATCCATTGCCTATTCCAGATAAGCCTTGGTATGTAATAAGCATGTATTTTGTGTTGAGATTGCCAAGAACACAAAAGGGAAGCGATTCCATTTTTGTTGTAGTTGATAGATTCTCAAATATGGCACACTTTATCCCATGCCAGAAAACTAGTGATGCAACACACATTGCCAATCTGTTTTTCAAGGAAGTTGGGAGACTTCATGTGTTTCCCAAGAGTATTATTTCAGATAGAGACACTAAAGTTGTTGGTCATTTCTGGAGAACATTGTGGAAGAAACTGGGAACATAACTATCCTTTAGTTCTGCATATCACCCTCAAACGGATGGGCAGTCTGAGGTGGTAAATTAGAGTTTAGAGAATTTGCTGAGAAGTTTGGTCACTGAACATCATAGTCAGTGGGATAAAATTCTAGCACAAGCATAGTTTTCATACAATGACTCATTAAACAAGAGTACAAGAAAATGTCCATTCTAGATAGTAGATGGGATGAAGCCAAGAGGAGTATCAGAGTTGAGAGATCTGGAGCAGAGTGAATTCAGAAGCGCTAGAGCATAAGACTTTGTTGCAGAAATGCAGAAGCTTCATAGTCAGATCAAATAATAGTTGCAGAGTAGCAATAAAGAATACAAGCGCAGAGTTGATCAACATAGGAGAGAACTTCAATTTGAAGTGGGAGATCAAGTTCTAGCATGTCTCAGGAAGGAAAGGTTCCCAAGGGGAACATATAACAAGCTGAAGATGAAGAAGATAGGACCATGCAAGATCCTAAGGAAATTTGATGCTAATGCTTATGACATAGAGCTGCCAGAGGATGTGGGTATATCACCCATATTCAACATTTCAGACCTATATCCTTATAGGGAAGATGACACAAAAGGGTTAGAAGATCAGAGAGAGATCCAGTGGGAGAAGCAAATGCCTGCAGTAGAAAGGCCATAGATGGAGAAGATCATAGATCAGAGGACTGGTAAGAAGACCAGGAGAAAGACATATTTTGAGTATTTGGTAAAGTGGAAAGGACACCCAATAGAATATGCCAGTTGGGTAAATGGAGAAGATATCCAGAAGCATGGAAAGTCAGTGCAGGAGCTCATGGATAGGAGTCCATGAATTTTTGCCCAGAGGAGTATGATGCAGGAGCATCGTTAGCAAAGCATGGGTGGAGGACAACTCAACACCCTAGCATGCCTTTTGAAGTGTTTTTGAATTTAAAATATGGCATATCAATGTAATATCTGAAAATATTGTAATTAAAGATGATCTTAAATGTTTAGAGGCTGAACCATTGCAGGAGATCAATGGGGGATGTATTTTGCTTTAATGTAGTAGATTGCAGTATAGATTCGAAGCATTTTCTCTTACCTGTCTGTCTCAAACATTTATTGTAATAAGCCTTAGTAGTTGAAATCTTTTAATTTGATAGGATAGCACTAAGGTAGTCGAAGGGAAAATCTCTATTATCTCTTTTGTATAAATAAATGTATTGCTTCCCAGAAGAAGCTGCTAAAGTTATTATTATAGATGCTGATAGTTGTTGCTGAAGAAGTTGTTGAAGCTTATCAGAGTGTATGAACCCATGTACATTTCATTTGAAGTAATATAACAGAGAAGCATTGTTCCAAATGTCTAGTGTTGCTATTGTTGTGTCTATCTAAATGAATGAATGATAGGCTTTCTGTTTAAGTGAAATTCTCTATTATTTACTCATTCTTGTTTTCATGAATGCATTTACATGGTTGAATGTATGAATCTATGATTTAGATAAGTTACAATTGTTTCTCTTCATGAGCTTATGCAAGGAGTGCGTTGACAGAGTTTGTTTTGACTCAGAAGCTCAGAAGAGATAACTTGAAGTTTTATTTGCAAGAAGTGCAAAGTGTCCACAAGGCATGCATTGACAGAGTCTTTTGAATCAAAAGCTCAGGAGGAGAAGCTTTAATATTTATTTGAGAGAGTGTAAGAAGACTTGTTGCAAGGTGTGCACAGAGTCAAAATTTGACTAAGTGTCGAAAAGGTGTTCTGAGAAGTTCAGAGTTTCAAGGAGGAACAAGTTGAGAAGAGATAACGAGCGAGAAGTCTTAAATAGAGTAGAGTATTTTAATATTCCCCAAGTTAATGTGTGGGATCCATTCGAAGGAAGCGGGATTGTTCCAGACCATCATATCTGGGAGAGTTGCATGGTGGTTATTCATGGGTTTCTTTGAAACTTTATGAATCGGAGGATTTGGAGTGTTGAGGAGTGAAAATCGCCGAAGTCCAAAGTCGTGAAGAGATCCTAGCCATTGATTTGAAGGTGGATACATGGCAGCGGATAAGCAAATTTGGAGAGAAGAGATTCGAAGAAATTGTAGAGTGCAAAGGGAAATCTTCGTGAAATCATGAAGAGCGAAGTATATCTGGACCGTAGATCCAGAAGAACACGTGGCAGAGATCTATGTGATTTGGAGGAAATCACTTCGGAGAAAAGTGGAGTTGGTGATGCTAAAATGCTTGAAGCACGAAGTAGCGAATTCCATCGATGCCGTCGATCTGAGGAAGACACACATCAACATATCATGGACTTCGGAGAAAAGAGCACTTTGAAGAAAAGAGCACTTTGGAGAAAAGTGAGGGCGGAGTGTGCAAAACTCCCAAAGCCTGAAGTACCAAAGTAAATTGTGGCTGTCAATCTGAGGAGGACACGCATCATCAGATCATGGGATCTAAAAGCATGCATCTAGGAAAAAGGTAAGAAACTAAATCCTATCCATCTATTACGTAGACACGTGGTGTCATCTCTGTCACTTTGGTGATAGAGCACTTCGACGAAAAGTCACTTCGGAGGAAACAGTAAGTGAAGGCACGAAAAGTCCCGAAGGCTGAAGTGCTGAAGCCCATCTGAGTCGTTCGTTGGGACAGGGCACGTGGTGTAAGATCTGCCACTTCAGAGGATTTACACCGTGGGAAAAGGAGGAGTAAGGGGTGTTGACTGAAATTCACCTGAAGCTCCATCAGGTAAGAAGTTGAATCCCAAACATCAATCTGAGTGGACACATGGTGTCATCTCCGTCACTTCAGAGATAGAGGACTTCGGGGGAAAATGAGAATGAATTCTTGAAGGTAAAAAGTCCCAAAGTCTCAAAGGTCAAAAGTCCCAAAGGTCATAAGTCCCGAAGTCCCGAAGGTCAGAAGTCCCGAAGTCCTGAAGGTCAAGCAACCTTGAGGAGAGAAGGGGGGTTTGTGTCACCTATCAATGCAACCTCTATGCTCCTTTGAAGCCTCCCATCTCTCTTCTTAGGTCCATAATATTCTCTTTCACATCTCTACTTGATCATCTACGGGTTCGAATCCTGATCTCTGGCATGAGAACACAACTCTAGAACCTAAAAGGTGTGTAAATATGGAGAAAGGTTCAAATGAGAATGGTTGAGAGTGAAACATGGAAATCATGGGATTAAAGGAATGGAGTGAATGGACCAATAGTAATAGTCCATTCAAATTTTCATGAAGAGAGTGCATGAGAAAAAAGATGGTTTGAATTTCCATGAGGTTTGAATTCCCATGGGGATGGGGTCTCTTACATCCCCAAGAATTGTAGTCAATTCCCATATCTTCATAACTATGGAAGGTGGGCTTCCCCACCTACCACCACTTGAATTCAATGACTAGTGGTTGGGGTTCTTTAATAAGGCATATGGTGAAAATGAATGAAATTTAGGAAACTTGGGCAACTTAGGATTATTTTCCAACCCCAAACTCATTTTCTTATTCCCCTTTAGTGGAATCATAGTCCCTATCATGCTCTCAACAACCATCCTTAGACCTTTTTATTAGTTTTCAAAGTAATATTTACATATCTTGAATATACTACATGGAAACCCCACCTCATGGTATTTAGATAACATAATTATTGAAAACACATGTCTAATAATTCATTAGTCGAGTCCCAACCTTCAACTCTGTGCCATGAATTCATATAAGATATTTACATCATTTAAAAATGATGTCATCTATCTAATCTCACATTGTCTTAACCCTCATCATTATATCCATTTATTTATAATTCAATTCAAGCTATCCAAGAGGTCAAAATTAGATATTACAAAATTTTTACTTTTTTAACAATTATAATAATCATTTTAATATTAATAATCAAAATAATCACTTTAATATGTTTCATTATATGCATTTACAGTATAAAGTTTGTAAA
>JZKD02S2327986.1:13582-32289 GCA_000966675.3 Picea glauca
ACATCCCCTTCCGTTGTCGAAAGTTCCATTCACATGGACATCTATTTTTGGATTGACCCTTGAATATAACCCAAGATTATATGAAGAATCAACATGCAAAGGATGAAGAGGGATTCGAAAAGGTTCCAACCAAAATGAATTTTTTAAGAAAACCCCCTTTTCAATTTCACCCAAGGGTATGAACAATAAGTAACAATTTTGACATCCTATCATCCACCCAAGGAAAAAGCATAGAAGAAATACAACCACAACAAATTCCATAGGAGAAAAATGTAGCGAAAAAAAAACAAAATGCTGACCCAAATAATCACCAGAACCAGGAGAGGGAAACTAAGGAAATATGATACATTATAATAGAAGAGGATGAAGAGATGGAACTGACATAGGAAATCAAGGAGGATATTGAAGACGAAGATGAAATGGAACTTGAAGAATTGGATCTGTAGAGCATTGTTGCTGCATGTGCTCAACAAGATGCTAATTCTATTCTGGAAAATCAAATTCAGTTTCTAAAATCAACCCTTCTCAAAACCAAATATAAGGACAAATCGACAACGACACAAAAAGGTAAGCACTTGGCTTCTTCATATTTAGGCATAAAAAATTCCTCTCGAAAAGATCCCCCAAATAGATAAAAGAAGAACGAAAATGGGGGCGTAGGAGCAATAAGTAGCTTTTGCAAGAACTAGGGGATTTTTTGGTCAACTCACGATGCATCAAGTTAATGACAGAGAATTTCTCAACTAACCCCCACCATTATTATTGAAAATTATATCATGGAATATTTGAGGCCCGAATGGCCCGAGAAAACACAGGGCCCTGAGGGTGATGATACTCAAAGAGAAGTCTTCCATTCTTATGATTTAGGAAAACAAATGCACTTTAGAAACCCTTCATAGGATAGCTGCCAAATTTTGGTTGGGTTTTCAATTGATTGTAACTGATTTTGATGGAACCTCTAGTGGGATTGCACTTCTTTGGAATCCAAATGAAATCCTCCTTTCCAATTACTTCTAAAAAAAAAGGACGATATCAGCCGAGTTCCAAATGATTGGATCAGATCAATGGGGAATCCTCTCCAATGTCTATTCCCCCCAGACAACCATAAAAAAAATATCCTTTATCAACAATCTCCAAAAGCTAGAGACAATTGTAAACAAAGGCCACTGGATAGTGGGGGGTACTTCAACATAATTACCTCACTAGCAAAGAAAAAAGGTGGAATCCATCGTCTAGATAAATATTCTGAATGTTTCAAGGAGACCATCTGCACCCTCTGTTATACAATTATTTTCCACGTGATCACTTGATGGGAATCATCTAGGGGTCAGTAGCCCGAGCCACTAAATTGTACCAGTTTTCCCATCAGTTTTCAATCCTTTTTTGTTTGGTCATTGGTTTCCCTTCTACAGCCCGTGACCAGAAAGTGTTGGCCGCTCCCTATCCTATTTCAAGGGGCGATTGATATCTCCCTGTCCTCTTTCAAAGGGAGATCAGTCGCTCCTTACAAAAATGCAGGGCGTGACTAGGTCTATTACTCCCCATTTAAGATTGGTTTCAGGTGATGAGATCAAATCCCCAATTCTTTGTGGTTCGACATCGAAAATATTTTCATCTTGGGCATGGAGATATTATCCAAACTACCCTTTGATATTATCTCTACTATCCTATGAATAACGGGGGTCTCTCATGGGAAAAGGGGAAGGAAAAGAGAAAGTAAGTTTATGCTAGCAGATTAATCACAAAGCTTGGGCAAGGAATCTAGTTAGAGCTTCATAAAGATATCAAATTGTAAGTTGTAATATTTTCCATTTGATTAAAAGAAGATGTACAAGATGTTTCCCTCTACTTAGATATGTATGTAATTGCTATGTTTCTTTGTAGACAAATCAATGTTTTCATGTGTCATGATACATTATTAGATCTATCATTAACTTATGCATGATTAGTTGGATCTTGTGAAATGTTTTTCTGTGTCTATTTGTGAAGATATGAGCTATTAAGGGAGAAGGATGCCTTCATGGAAACTAGAATCTAAGGAGCGTGCAGGGACAACCATCACAGTACCAGATAAGCCTTCTATTTTAGTAGATCATTTTCATGTATAACTCAGATCTAGGAAAATCTGTAGATACATCTCTATTTTTTCTTAGCTCTAGGTAGAGCCTAAGGGAGATAACTCTTGCAGGGTGAAAATATCCTACAACAGATTGGAGACTCCACTAGGGAAGACAATACTATTTAGTTATTTTTTCTTCCTCAGTTTATTTGATTTGTCTTTCCAATATCCTTTCCTATTGTAAGCCCCAATTTTTGTTCTTGATGTGTCAGTAAGTATTTTATGAGGTCATTTGCAAATTGTTAGCCTTAGATATGATAGATATACTTCAGATCTATTGTTTTTTCAATTGTACAGTCACGGTCATAGGTGATCCATGCCCACATAGCGACAAAAACTTTGTGGTCACAGACTACTCTTTTATAGGGAGTGACCCACCCCTTTTGGTCACTAGTTTGTCCACTATAGGGGGAGACCAACCTAAAATTTGCAATGTAAAGAGCTACCAAAACACTGTGGTCTCCCTCCATACCTCTACAGGGAGCGACTAGAGATTTGTGGTCACCCTATGGTCATTAACAAGGAGCGACTAGGCTCTGAAAGGTAGTTTTTGAAGGGATATGCTTCAAACAAGGCCTAGATCTGTGTTTGTCCTTTCTTCCACCCCTCCATATATCTCCCAGATCTGTCCCAACAGTTGTTGCTGTAACATTTTGTCTCGTGTGCCATTTCATTTATTCAATTAAAAACACTTTTTGTTTTGTGGGTATGGTTTAGGTCATTTGATCTCATTCCCTTAGGCTTTTAGTGTTGATGGTACTTTTGTGAGAGAGGCCATTTGTTTTTACAAATATCTTGGGTGTTCATTTAGATTTGCTTCCATTTCTTAAACAAATCCAACTCTCTCGATTTCCATCTCATCTTAGAGTACAATCCTTTTTCAAGTTATTTGAAAAACCTTTTGTTACCTTTGGAAGCTTGGGTTTTGGGTTAAAGGCATTATTGTGCTTGAATTTTTTCCTTGGGTGTTGTTTCATAGTTAGAGTGTTTTGGTATATAGTTGAAAAGGGATTGTATTTGTTTGGCATATTTTTTATTTCCATGTAAAAAGGAAAATTGAAAAGTTGCATGATATTGAGTGTTTGTTCATATTAAGAAGAAAATAACTCTTCTCCTTCTTGTAGATAAAATTCATTGAATGGAAATGATTGCATTTCATTATTTTTTCATTCTATTGGAGTCGAGTATCACACATAATTGTTTTCATCTCTATGGACCTTTCTGAGTAAAAATGACCATTAAAATCAACCAACACGTTAATAAAATTAACCAGAACTCTTTGTTTAAGCACACCAAAAATAGCTTAAAGCTAGATGTTACAACAAATTTTTTCTCAGTTCATGCAACTTGCTTGGATGACCTTCCATTTCCCTCTGCAGACTTGAAGTCCCATTTTTTGTTCACTCCAGAGAAAACAATTTGCATTTTTTTCTCTGGAGTGAACAAAAAAGGGGACTTCAAGTCTGCAGAGAGAAAATGGAAGGCCATCCAAGCAAGTTGCATGGACTGAGGAAAAGATTGTTGTAACATCTAGCTTTAAGCTATTTTTGGTGTTCTTAAACAAAGAGGTCTGGTTAATTTTATTAACGCGTTGGTTTATTTTAATGGTCGTTATAAATTTTTATACATATACGTGCCCTATCAGTTATACAACAAGCGTATACACAGGTTTCTGCACTACAACCTGCGTACATCGGGTTTGGTGCTCAAAATTAAAAATTATGTTGGGTTTCCATGCCATGTTATGAGATCCATGATCCTTGACCTTCCATATAATGGAAACGCTCCGACTCAGTCCGTCAGTTCCATTTGGAGGCTATAAATTGAGCCATATCCAAGCCTTGAAAATATTCGACAATTCAACTTTGAGAGCAAAGACACTCTGGAGAAATTTCACTTCATATTGAGTTTGCATCCCTTTGTCCTTGAAAGTCTGAACTTGTGTTTATCTCCCAATCTCTTGCTACTTTGTGATGGAGAACCTCATTGAATCCTATATATGAGCTTGCCTTTGTGGAGGATTGAAGTGGTGGAGGCCTAGCTGGAGGGACTTAGTTTCTCAGTTCCGATATGTGTCGTTACAGAAGTTTATCACCTATGTACTTATGCTGATTATTTTATTAGAAACACTCTTTTCTCATCCAATTGGTATCTTGCAAATATTTGAATTACTATTCCATGGGTGTATTTGTCATGTATGTGAATGGATTATGCTAATTTATATGCTAACATTATATATTATCACCATATGCTTGTGTATCTTGGTTGTTGAGGACAAGTTGCAGATATAAAGCTTTGGGTTGCATGCTCAATGATGGGCACTTACTTGGTCCAGATGGTTGTTGATTCCATTGATCGTAGCTCCTATAATCGCCACTTGGAGATCATGAGAAAAATGGCCTAAAATGCACTATGTGGGTGAAAAAACTCAAGTGGTATGGTAAAATGTTTTATTTTTACTATTAGTATAATTGTTTTACCCACTTTCTATAGTTCTTTTCTATTTTTGACCTTATGGACTAATTGTGCAGTGGAAAGACATGGTTTTTAGTGGTTTTGTTCTAGATTTTTACTGATTTCCAGTGTTCTACTGCCCGTTCATGCCTTCGGTAGGTATATTATTTCACCGACATATAGGATAGGTTTTCACTCCACTTTTCATTCTTTCATTTCCCTATGACCGTGGTCCATACACGCTAGGTACGAACCCATTTCTTAGTGACAAAAAACCTTCTCACTGCTACTAGAAGTGTTGTTATTAAGTGGTAGAGACTTACCAAACATGGGTGCCCTATTTAGAACCTTTGTTTCATTTGGTGCCCATGCAAAAGTTATTCCATAGGACTAGGAGTTCCTTATAGTCCCAATATGAATTTTCATTCGAATCCCATTTTCTTACTCACAAGCATTTTGACCATTACCTATGGGACTCCCCTCGAGCCTTGGTTAAGCTATTTTCTGATTCCCCCAAAAATGAAAAGATTTCCGAGTGAACTTGTCTCTTTCACACTCGCTAAATGGGCTTGAAAGGACGTCTATTTGGTATAAGTTTAACCATTTTTTGGACCAAGTAGACTAATTACAAAAAAGGAATACTCTAGTTACCATTGGCTAGAAGAGTTCTCCTAGGTATTGTTTTATACTTTTTCGAGCCTATGGGACTAAATCTACAAAAAAGGACATTTTTTGGAGTTAATTTGTAATTGCATTCCATCATCCTACTTACATTGTTGAGCCTATTTCTAGTTCCCTCTTTCTCGTTATAATCCTCTTGCCTACGCAATTTACATCACTAGCCAAGCAATTCCTTCCATATATCCTTTGCATCTTGACACCTTTTACCCTTAGAGGAAACATCCCCCCGAGTGTCCATGCCCCACATGCACTTCCTTTCATTGAGAATAGGTATGTTCCACTACTTGGAACTAGTTTCTTACTCGCAACCCTCATTTCCTCTCCTATATCATAACATTTATTTGCCTATGAAAAACCAAAAAAAGACGAAAGTGAAAATAATATTATCTTGTACCGGCAGCAGTCGTGTCACCTTTGAACAAAGCACAAACTTTTGAGTCCATTTTCATCCAAAGTTTGGATTTAGCATGACCTTAGGAAGCTGGGCTTGTTACTTAAAGTTTACTCCTCTGACTGGTTATTCTTTCATTCCCTATGGAGAGTTTGTTGATGCCTCCAGCATCACAAAATTTTATCAATGATCATTGTCAAGTCTATACTACCTGAGTTATCCACATGTCTCATGCTCTTGTTCAAAGGAAGTCTATAAGCATGTGTCATCCATTTCTTAGAACTCTTGAATTTTCATGTCGGCCATACCCTTAGTGTATCTCAGAATCACATGAAACTATTGTCCTTCCTTGCACCCTGGGCCTACTTTCATCATGGGCAGGTAACCTTGAACCCAACATATGACATTTTCTCATTGGTCATTGACTGGGGGGTTTCCCTTGTGTTCAACGGTAGGAAATATATTCACACATTGGGATTTGTGCAGTGTCTTGGATTCCATTAGCCCTATTGGTGGTTTCCTCACCTTTGTCGACAATTTTCCTTATTGGTTGCTATTCAGAGGGTCTCTTTCATGCACTGCTCACATATGGTGCATGCAAAGGACACACATGGTCGTTGGTTCATTAAAATCCTATTCATCCGAGCTCCTCCTAATCATCAATATGTTTCTTTGTACCTCATGCTAGATGGTGAGAGATTCCTTAATTCTCTCCTTTCAGCGAGTCTCTGTCCATCGAATTTAGCTCATCTATTCTTGAAATGAGACCTAGATTCCTATGAGTACCTAGAGGCTTGCAGTCAACAATGGCAGGTTCTCCCACCATTGATAGTTGGGAATACATCAATGTCTCCTGATCGATGGATTCTTCAAGTTTTCAACCTCAACACCCTTATTCACACTTGTGGAATATACTCGATTCCTTGACACCTACTTTCATTATCTGTGGGTTGTATCACATTTGTTAACGATATACCTTAATGATCAGTAATAAAACAAAGTCTCATTGTGTTCGACCTCAACTCCTCTATCCACATGATGTAGACTTGCACCTTTTGCGGATAGTGTAGAAGACCTCCAACTTACAATAGCAACATTCCTTATCTGCTATTGTATTTCATTGGACCAGTACCTGTATGACTTCAGTGATTATGGGAGATCATATTCTACTCCATTGTATACATATATCTTCAGTTGATTTTGAGATTGGAAACCACCATTTCTTGTTCTTGACTATGATAGCCTATGGCATATGCCCATTTTTTATTGCCTATTCATGGCCATGAACAACTATTTGATATATTTCCACATGGATCTACAGTGTAATTCATATTGGCAACCATGTGTACAAAGTCATTATGGATTGTAATATTCCCATGAGAAACTAGTACTTCCAGCTGAGTCTTCTTTACTCCACTTCTGGGAATTATAATGTATTTCGACCATCGAAGATAGTCCTCTAACGTCACACATTGGGGTGCATCTGTTACAACAAATTTTTCCTCACTCCATGCAACTTGCTTGGATGGCCTTCCATTTCCCTCTACATACTTGAAGTCCCATTTTTTTTCACTTCAGAGCAAAAAATGCACATTTTTATACATATACGCTCCCTATCAATTATACAACAAGCGTATACGCAGGTTGCTCCACTACATCCTGTGTACATCGGGTTTGGTTGTCAAAAATTAAAAATTATGTCTAGTTTCCATGCCATGTCATGAGATCCATGATCCTTGACCTTCCATACACTGGAAACGTTCTAACTCGGCCCTTCAGTTCCATTTGGAGGCTATAAATTGAGCCATATCCAAACCTGGAAAATATTTGAAAATTCAACTTTGAGAGCAAAGACACTTTGGAGAAATTTCACTTCATAATGAGTCTACATTCCTTTGTCCTTGAAAGTCTGAACTTCCTATGTTCAGCTCCTAATCTCTTCCTACTTTGTGATGGAGAACCTCATTGACTCCTAGATATGATATTTCCTTTTTGGAGGATTGAAGTGGTGGAGGCCCAATTAGAGGGACTTAGTTTCTCAGTTCCGATATGTGTCGTTACAGAAGTTTGTCACCTATGTATTTTTGCTAATTATTTTAATAGAATACTCTTTTTTCGTCCAATTGATATCTTGCAAATATTTGACTTACTATTCCATGGGCATATTTGTCATGTATGTTAATGGATTATGCTAATTTATATGTTGACATTATATATTATCACCATATGCTTACGTATATTGGTTGTTGAGGACAAGTTGCAGGTATAAATATTTGGGTCATGTGCTCAACGGTGGTCTTCTTCGAACGTCTGGACGAGGTATGATTTTAGCCTTGTCTTGTTAGCATTTCATTTATATATCATAATTGATATTAGAGTTTATTTCTGGGTGTCGTTCTGTCTGTTGTAGTTTGTCCCTAGCCATAGAGACATTTTCCTCGTAACACTAGAGTCTTTGGACTAGGAAAAGTGAGTAAATTGTCCAAGACTACTAAAAAATACTGTATAAAACTAAAGAGTATAAAATCCATTTTTCATATAGGAATATCCGGGAACCCCCTCTAAAACAAGGGAAAAAAATGAGGTCACGTGCAGAAGAGCAACGAAGATTAACCCTCCAAAGCTTGACCAATCGTAGTGGAAAGAATGCATATTGGGGGATTTTCTTGAGTGTTACTGGCTCATTTGGTCTCAGTGCTTTGTGAATCTCAAATACGTTCAAGGTCCTCAGTAGTGTTACCGGTCCACTTGTCTTTAGTCATATGGAAGAGCTTTGGACTTTGTTATCTTTCCCATACTTTTGGTCTGGACTGTCCACTGTACCCCCTAAAGGCCGACTGCGAGTTGGTAACCTTAGTGACCTTTGCTAGGTATCTATAGAAGTGGATGTGGGGGGATTCCCATGGTATATAGGGCAGATGTCATATGACACTTTCATTACCCTTGGAGGGTGACCTAGCGAAGCGAGTGTTGCTTGCAACGAGAAGGGATGTTACATGGAGTTCGGGGTAACTGCTTCTCATATCTTGGATTACTGCTTGACATCCCTTCTTCAGAAGATCCTTCTATCTATTGTTGCTTGGTTGATTAACTATAGATTTCTTAGAGGTGTGCTTAGTCAATATTTGTAGTTGGCCTTAGGGATTGTTTTATTTTCCTTTAACTGTGGCCGACTGAGGTATTTGAAGATCTCACAAAATGAAAGGATTACCTCCTCAGGGGAAAGAGCCTCTACAAAACCTTTCTAAAAAAGGAATGGTCAAAGGAATGACTTATAAAATCGAGATTTTAGCTCCTGGGAGTGACTAACACATAGAAGAACCAAAGGCAACCTTTGTGCAAGGCATGGTACCTCACACAAATCCCCCCTTGACTGATCCACTTGGCCCACTACCCATTCAACAAACGTCCGTGACACATTTTGATGCTTTTTCTTCTTACCGTTTACCAGAGGGATAAAATATTTCACCTCCTCTATCCATAACTCTTGTAGTTGATCCTGCAAGAGCACAATCTACTACTATTGGTGCTTCTTCTTTATTAGGAACATCCGTGACCTGAGTTACTCCGACACAACCACTAGAAAATACACCCCTGTTTGCATGTGGGCTTCACTAGTACCACATATGCATACACAAATTTATTTACTTGGTCATTCCATTGGTCAAATGGCCAACAATCAAGTCATTCACACAACCCAAACTATGCAAGACACTCATCCTACATCTCCAACTTTACAAATCGGGAGTTCTTCTATACCCTTCATTGGAGGTCAATCTTCAATTGGAGACCAACCCTTTACAGGGGGGAAACTTCTAGCCAGAGGGAAACCCTCCCCATGGGGGAAAAAATGAGCTGGGGGGAAACAATCTATTTCGAGCCAACAACCAGTTTGGGGAAAATCCCACACTAAAAACCAACCTCAACCCTGGGGTTAAAATGTTCCAGCAAACCCTACAGGTCTTTACACTGGTTTATCGTATCCAGGAGTGTCAAATACTCCATGGGGGTTAACTCAATTCAGTAGGAATCACTCCATAGGGATATTTTCCCACTCAACCAATGAACCCCATATTCCCCACTCCTCAAGCCACTCAACCATATATGGGTGGACCATTAGGTTTCAACATTCCATCCCAAACTGCATATGGTCCTACTAGTACTCCGATGTCACATCCATATTATCAATATTCACAATCAAACCGTCAATTTCCTTTCTTGGCTACCTTAGATCTTCCATATTTGTCACGTTTGACAGATAATCCTATACAACATGCCCCATTCTGACCCCCTATCCTTGGCAAACTACCATCTAAAATCCCAAAATTCGACAGAAAACCTAGAGAAGATCCTAATAACCACGTAACAACCTTCCATCTCTGTTTTTCTTCGAACTCCTTGACGGAGGATTCCATTCGGTTACAAAGTTTGCAGAGAATGCTCATAGGTTCGATGACAAAATGGTATATTGAAATGTTGTAAAACTCCTTTGTCAATTTTAATTCTCTCGTCATGGCATTTATGACTCACTTCCAACTGCCCATTCAGTATGCAATCAGTACATATCTTTTGACTTCACTTAGGAAATCCTATTCCACTCACATTTATGATCATATACATGAGTGGAGGAGGTGACAACGGTTAATTAAAGCTCCCATTCCATATTAACTTTTAGTAGATTGGTTTACGAAGTCAATTTTTCCACCTATCACAAGAGATGTCTCTATGGGAGGCGTTGTTACTGAGGAGTAGGCCATTAGTTGTGCTCAACATTTAGACCTAGTATATTTCCAGTCGGGCACATTATACAATTTGATCCCTCATGCTCCTCGACCATCAAATGATCCATCAAAACCATCCCCAGGAACCCATGCTAATGGCATAGTGGGTTCCGTACAACTACAGTCTGCCACACAATCATAGACTAGTACTAATACCAAACCTCCTCCCTCTCCTGAAAAATCCCCTTAGGTGAATGTGGTCCATTCCACTTCATTTCAACCATCTAGAGGAAATAATAAAAACAAGGGAAAATACAAAAAATATTCTGACCAATAGAAGATTAAGGAAACCCAAGACTCCAATGCTAGGGGAAAATACCAAAGAAAGGCAAAATATCCCTGCATGGTCTTTAAGGAAGACCACTTCACCAAATACTGTACCCACCTTGCTGAGGTTCATCAATATATCAAGTGAGGGGGATCTACTTCAAAACCAGTGGTATTGACCAATCCTTTCCCCCAACAACAACAAATGGTCACACAAGTTCCTGCACCCCCACTTGGGGGAAATGCAAAGTCCTCATCCACAAATATTATGATGGTTAAATCCATGGTGGCACTAACCACCATAGCAAAGAACTATGACCCCAAAGAAGGGGAGCCTTCATCTAAGGATCCTCCATAGACTAATCCACCCAATGGTCCTCTCACATTAGAGAAACTAGCTTCCGAACCTCCCATCCTCCCTCCAAAAGGGGTACTTTGAGGGACCACTCATAATCTGAATGCTCAGGCAACCCAACACTATAGCATAGTGGAAGATCTTTCCCATGCCCTATGTTCCATGTTGGCACTCGAAGTATTGCAGAGATTTCCTTAACAATGTAAATCCTTCCTCGCATCCATAGGAGGAATCGACCCTTTAGACTCTGACATTATTTCCTTTGACACATAACATAGTGAGCCATGTCTTTCACACCAACTAACATTGCAAATTACAGTTCAATGTCTGAACAAGAAAATATTTCGTACGGTGATCGAGGAAGGAGCGACCATTTGCATTATGTCTTTTTCATGTTGGAAATCCATTGGTTTTCAACAACTCACCACATCTCCAACCATCCTAAAATATTTTGATGGAAATTATTTCAAACCTTACAAAATTCTCCCCTCCTTACCCATCAAGCTTGGGGGAAATATTGTCTTCGTAGAAGTTGAAGTGGTGGATTCCACACTCGACTTTAATCTTCTCTTGGGTCACACTTGGTTCTACATAATGAAGGATGTTACATCCACCATCTTTCACATTATATGATTTCCCCATCAAGGGAAGATAGTTACGATAGACTAATTGGATTATTGCACACCTGAATTACGAACTAATCCTGGAACCAACATTCCCTTCATAGGTGAGTCTTCCGAGGGATATGAAAGCATCGGTGTAGGCATGTTTAAAGATACATTTCTTATGGGTATTTCCCCCCCTTCATGCACCTGACACTACCCATATTTCTCCTATCAACATGATTTTCTCATCTACCAGTGGATCTGTTGGGTCATTCGATCCTTGGGTGGTACCTCATCCTAAGGATGTTGACTTATATGGAGCATCCATGCCACACACCGTGATTGAGATTGTTGATATGACAATCCCCTTGGCATCCATTTATAATGGTCAACCGTTCCATCCTCATATGGAATGTGATCAACCTACTTTTCCAGTACAAGTTGTTGACTCTCTCGGTTCCTACGATTTCCTAGATACTAATTTTCCTTCAGAAGAGACCATCCCAAAAGTCACGAATTTCATCGACAAGCCCAAAAAATATTTGCATCATTTAGAATCCATCCTCCTTGATTTGGAACCAACGAGAGTCAACACGATGAGTTCCAACCCGAGACTAGGGGCATTGGATGGGACATCCAGTCGACCTCCCAGTTTTGACCCTTTTTCATCTCAAAATTATTTTTTAGAACTTGCCATTGAATTCTCTGCTTCCCCTCCATTTGAAGATTCACGTTTTGTACCCCCTTCATGACTTGATGGATCTCATCAAGGTTTTTTCATCGCTCACAAAACTACTCATGTTGAGTACTTTTGGCCGCGGACATTCATTCCTATGTGGCATGGCCCCAACATGGTGTGCCATATGATGCCTCCAATGGCTCATAAGTTCATTGATCATGAAAAACATCCTTGGCTTGAGCCTAGCAATGGGATATCCTTTGTCTAAACCATCATGATGTGTAGTGACTTGTACATAGGTGTGTGTTGTGAGTGTCATTTTTTTTGTGTACATCATATCCAAAAATCCAAAAACATTTTCTTTTTAGGATTTCACTATGCGTCCTGACCTTGGAATCTAGTTTACATGTGTTGATAGGATTCTAGGGACATTTTTAAGATGGGGACATCCATTGAACTTGAGGTACATGTCTCTAAACTAACATATAAGGAGAGGTTTTTCCCTACATTTCTCTCTTTGCATTATTAACCATCCATATTGCTAGCACTATACCTTAGTTTCCCATTGTTTTTGTTGTTGTTGAATGGTCACACCCTCAGTTCCATCTTGCTTCTTATTGTTTCTACATCACCATTTTATTCCATTTCTTATCGCACCTCATCCATGCTTAATCGCTAGCCATCTATTTTCTTCTATTTTCAACAACTCTGGACGAGAACCGCTGTTATGAGTGACCATCATTTTCCATGTCCTGTTGTAGTCCATTGCTCAAATTCATGTTCCTTGCACTTGTAACTTCATTGCAATCCACTTTTTCTCTCCAGTTGAAATTACTATCACCCCTTTTTCATGCTCGATAACCAACCATGACAAAGGTACACCCTAGAGTCTCCTTTAATCTCTTTTTGGACTCCCTAAACATGAAAATATTACCGAGTGAGCTTGTTTCCTTTCACACTTGTTAAATGGATTTGAAAGGACATCTATTCGGTGTAAGTTTACCCCTTTTTCGGACTGGATGGACTAATTACAAAAAATGAATACTCTAGTCAACGTTGGCTAGAAGAGTTTTCCCTTGTAATATTTTATCCTTTTTCAGGCTCATGAGACTAACTTTACGAAAAATAACATCCTTGGAGTCTTATTTGTCCTTTCAAACTCTCTAAGTATGAAATGAAAATACGAGCACTATTCTCCACCCTAGGCTCTCAAAGAAATCCATGTGTGAGAACATCGAGCATACTTTATTTTCTTTTGCACTCATTTAAACGTGAAAGTAGCAAAAAGAGTGGGGTTTTTTTTTTCCGTCAAGTCATATTCAAAAATGGCAGTCATCTATTGAGTCACCCTTGAACAATGCACCTTTTTACGTCTATGTACAACAGTTGGGTTATCCATTGTTTTTGAATCATTAACATCTCCATGAGTTCTCAGACTCCACCGACTGGTTACTCTTCCAATCTCCCACAATGAGTGTTTTGGTCCTTCTCGAGTCAATGTTTCCAAGTAAAGTTATTTTTTGTGTTGATTTGTTCAAGGGAAGTCATCTTGTGTCATCCATCTTCATTCTTTTTTCCTAATTCATCCCGTCCATCCTTGCGTCATTTGTTCTCCACCATTATGTCCTTCACACCATCTACCTTTCTATATTTCTCGTCGATTGATGGGGGATACATCAAGGCTCTCCTCCGGTGGATTTCATCCTGTTGACTCCAACTCATTATCCAGGTTTGAAATCTAGAAACCAATTTAGTACCATGGGATTTGTAGACATCTGTGGTAGGTTCCCTTGCATTTTGGAAGTGGGTTTACATCATTGGCTCATGTTGAATGAATCTATGAGTGTTCGACTTCAACTCATCTATTCAAATCCACTACATTTTACTAGGTATCTTGGGGTCCATAATCATAATCAATGGATTACCTTGTGTTTGTTAACAATATACATCAATGACCGATAATTAGATGGTTTCTACCATGATCGACATCAATTCATTTATTTGCATGTTGTAGATTCATACCATTTGGATTTGGGACGAATACCTTGTCTTGGGACCATTCATTCTGTGATCGTAATCCCTCCCAAGCTGTGATGGAGTTATTCATGAGTACTTTAGAGATCGCTCAAGCATTGAATCCTCTCACTGATTTATATCCTGTGAAATAGATCCACATTTGTACTTGGTCGTGGATATGCTCTCACTTGTGACATGGATCCACAATATATTATTTCATGGCCATGATCTAGTTTCTTGTGTTATGCATGGATCCACAATGCATTCTTTGGCGGCTATGCTTAGTTTTTATTACTGAGCATGGGTATGCCTGCCTCAGAGATGTTTTTATTATGCAAGACCGATGATGGTTTCTTTTCAGGTTCCTTCACCCAAAGCTCTGTTATTTTGTTTGTACAGTATTTCAGCCATTAGACACCTCTTATGACCTCACACTTTAGGGTGCATATGTTATACAATTATTTTCCACCTGATCACTTTATAGGAATCACCTAGGGGTCAGTAGTCTAAGCCATTGAATTATACCGCTTTTACCCTAAGTTTGCAGTCCTTTTTTTCTTGGTCCTTGGTCGCCCTTCTATATCTCATTACCAGAAAGTGTTGGTCGCTCCCTGTCCTCTTTCAAGGGGTGACCAATTTCTCCCTACAAGAATGTAGGGCAAGACCGATTATGTTACTCCCAATTTAGGCTTGGTTTTGGGTGATGGGATCAAAACCATGATTCTTCATGGTTCAGCCTCAAGAATATTTTCATCTTGGGCATGGATATCTTATCCAAACTACCCTTTGATATTATCTCTACTATCCTATAAATAATGGGGGTCTCTCATGGGAAAAGGGGAAGGAAAGGAGAAAGTAAGTTTATGCTGGTAGATTAATCATAGAGCTTGGACAAGGAATATGGTTAGAGCTTCATCAAGATATCAAATTGTAAGTTGTAATATTTTCCATTTGATTAATAGAATATGTACAAGATATTTCCCTCTACTTGGATATGTATGTAATTGTTATGTTTCTTTGTAGATAAATCAATGTTTTCATGTGTTATGATACATTATTAGGTATATCATTAACTTATGCATGATTGGTTGGATCTTGTGAAAGGTTTTTCTGTCTCTATGTGTGCAAATACGAGCTGGTAAGGGTGAAGGACATCTTTGTGGAAACTAGTAGCTAAGGATTGTGGAGGGAAAACTGTTGTAGTACCGGGTAATCCTTCTATTTTAGTAGATCCTTTTCATGTATAACTTAGATCTAGGAAAATATATAGATTACATCTCTATTCTATCTTAGGTCTAGGAAGAGACTAAGGGAGGTAACTCCTATAGGGTGAAAATATCGTACAACACCATCCAGCTGGTGGATTGGGAAATGAGGAATGTAATCTACACATGGAATAACCACAGAGGATGCACACATCAAATTGCCTCATGTCTAGACATATTTCTCATCTTAGAATCCTTATTGACGCTGAATATGGAAATCAAAGCCTCCATATTACCCTGTCATAGATAAAATCACTGGCCTATTTGTCTAGATTTGTACATTCAAGCCACGCCAATCAATCAACCCTTCAAATTTGAAATGTTTTGGATAGAATATCCCTCATTCCAAGCCAATATTGCTCAATAGTGGAAATACGCTGCAATCAACAGTGGAAATAAGCTGCAATCAACAGTGAATCCCTAATGTTCATGTTCTAGCAACGATTAATTTTTTTTAATAAACAACTTAAGCAGTGTAATAAAATATAATTTGGAGACATCCTTCAAGATAAGAAACAACTCACAAAAATCATGGAACAATTACAATAGAGGATGATATCAAATTGTCGAACATAGGATATTATGGTAGAAGAAGATTAACTTAGTGCCCAAATTTCTCTTAGGGATCAATAGGAGGAGCAATTACAGAGGAAAACATCTCATGTTCAATGGCTTTAAAAATGGGAGGAATTTCCAAATTATTCCATAGATCCATGCTTCAACAATGACACCATAACAAGATTACTTCACTCAAATACAATATAGGAAACACAATATTCAAACATGAAGAAATTGAAGCAAAATTACCCATTACTACATCTCCCAGATGATGGAACTGCAACCAGATCGATAAACAAACATAAGAAAAATCAATCAAAATATCCCAAAGCTGGTAAGAAAGGAACATAATGAAGCACCGTTGAGAGATATTTCTTTAGAGGAAGTCGAACAAGTGGTCCTTGAAATGTGAAAAGGTAAATCTCTTGGTCCAGATGGTTTACTATTGTTCTTTTTCATTCATGTTGGTCAATCATTAAGTAGGATGTACTAGAAGTGGTGGAAGTCTCAAGAAAATTCCTCAGCATCCTCTTAGTCCCACACTCCACTTTCCTAGTCCTCATCCCTAAAGAGGACAAAGTAGAATACCCCAATAATTTTAGGACCATATCCCTTTATAATGTCATATACAAAGTCATCACTAAGATTATTGCGAATCACCTCAATCCTCTTCTTCCCACTCTTGTCTCCCAGGAGAAATATGGTTATGTCAAAGGGGGACAGATACTGGATAGTATCATCCTTGCACATGAACTGATCGGCTCTCTAAAAACCTCCAAACAATCCAAAATGATGGTCAAGATTGACATATCAAAACACTTTGATAGTCTTAGCTAGGATTACATTCAAAGTACCCTCCTAGCCTTTGGCTTCTCAAGACCTTGGATTTAATGGATAATGTCATTAACATCATCAAATTTTTTCTCCATTTTGGTTAATGGATCTCCTTCTCCCACCTTCTCCCCTTCTAGGGGTATCAGACAAGGGGATCCTCTCTCACCCTTCCTCTTTATCCTTATGGCGGAAGGTTTGGGTTGCTCAATTAAAGCAACTTCAACAAAAGGTCAATGGAAGGGACTCAGACTTCGTGGAGAAGTGAAAGCAACAATGCATCAATAGTTCATAAATGATACCATGCTCATAGGCATACACACAATTCAAGAATTTAAATCTATCAAACAAGTCCTTCACGATGTAACACACCCAACCCCTAAATACCCTTTCTAGGGATGAGGCATCAAATTTGTGCATTTCCTTTGGTTCATTTTCGGTCCCTCACTAAGTAGAACCATATTATTATGCTCCTCTGAAGTTTCCATCTCCCATTAAGTGCTTAAACCAGCTAGCGGGGTACTCCTCGTGACCTCGGGATGAAAACCGGGAGCTAAGAGTCTGCATAGCAGAGGTTTCTGCGCTTCAGAACTCCCGGGATTCGGGAGTTCCAACAGTATTGTCGAATTTCCTAAATCTTCGAACAATAGAGGAAATCAATAGTTCACATCCTCCACTGAGATCCTATGGTTAAAAAGGGGCTCAACATTCAGCGTGAAACATTCTTTCTTTCTAATCCACGAAGTCTCGAACTATCGCCATGTGGCCATAGCCCTTTGATGATCGACATTTGGCATTTAGCGTTGAACATCCTATGTTTCAGTGTTTTATCCATTGGTGATCGTCGTTGGTCCATCGACGTTTGATGATCGATGATTTACGTCGAACGTTCCTATGTTTCGACATTTCGGCCATCGACGGTCGTCATTGGTCCATCGAAGTTCGGTGATCGACAATTTATGTCAAACGTTTCGAAATTATAACATGCCCCAAAATATCCGAACTCCCGAAGTTATGCAAACTCTTGGGGTCCCGATTACATCACCAACCACGTCAGCCAAGCGGGCATGAACCAATAACTGACACACGATGAGGGTCGAGGGGTGACACGTGTCATTCTCTAACATGCATAATGGGTATGTGAGTTCTCCAAAACTGGGTGACATGTGGCACATGTGATGTGGGTCCACGTCACCTTGGATGACATCATCGAGCCACGTCCTCTCACGCTGGTAACTGTTGAGTCCGTTTTTGTGCTTTCACAAACCATACATTTTGCCTCTTTATTTGCCATTTTCCTTCATTTTACTCCACATTTCTCATAAAATAGCCTATCCAAGGTAAATTTGTCATCCTCTAACTTCAGAATTGAATTTTCTAAATTATTGCATTAAAATTGGAAATTTAGCAGAAATTACAGGATTTCGCCAAATCCCGTAATAGCTCTGTCGTTTGTATACTTGCAAGACACCTGGGCGAAATCCGACACTTGGGTTGCGTTCCCAGATGTACAAGGATGGTGAATAAGCTATCAGATTCGAAATCTGAGACTGCTAGATGCTCGGTCAACGCCAGTCAAAGGGGGCCAGATCAGCAGAAATTGCCCTGTTGCAGCATTAAATCTAGGACAGTTTTTGATTTTATGGGATTTTGACCATATTTTGAGGATCTAGAAGAGGCATTCGACCCTCTTAGGATATTGTGG
>JZKD02S2327997.1:0-18556 GCA_000966675.3 Picea glauca
GAATCTGAAACTTACTACAGTGATATAATGTTCAACAATGGCTTACCCGACTTATCACTGTTCTGCTGCATCTCGTTGCTCTTTCTGCCACACTGCCTTTCTGCACATCTCACTTACATTGTCTGTTCTTCTGTGATTTATTCTCTGTGTGCCATGTCCATTCACTGCACAGTTCCTCTTCAGATCAATTCAGCTGCTGCACAATCTTCCTTCTTCATGCATGAATCGCTTTCCACATCAACAAACACCACCACTCGAACATAAACAGACACAACAACCCCATCTCTTCTCTATACCGTGTATTTATATCTTCTGTGCACCTTGTGCATGCAATGTTCGCAATGCCTCTACATGCTGACTCCGCGCCATTATCCTCCACCTCTCGAGTGCTCTGTCTGATCATCATCATGATTCTTCAGCTTCTATGGTGGTTCACCCCGCGTGTCCAGCATCACTGTATGTTATACTGAGATTCCTCAGTCTCTCTGGAAGTTTAAGACTCTTCGTCTTCTCTGAGATAGTCGAACTCTTGATCTTCATCGACCTTGATTGACGGTTCATGATCTTGATGAATCAACGGTCCTGATCTCATCGTGATCTCACATCTCATTGTTCCTTCATTGGATATTTTCATCACTCCAAGTCACAATAGGTGAGACTCTTAGATCAACGGTCCACATCTTTTGATGTATTGACGGTCAGGATCATTTCATGATCTCACATCTAGCTGATCCTAAGATGGAGATTTTCTTCACTCCAAGTCACGATAGGCGAGACTCCAAGATGGAGCTCAGATCAACGGTCCACAGCTTTTGATGTATTGACGGTCAGGATCATTTCGTGACTTCATATCTCGCTGATCCTAAGATGGAGATGTTCGTCACTCCAAGTTGTGATAGGCGAGGCTCTGAGATGGAGCTTTATGGTGCTCTGATATTTTTCCACGCGTCCTCTTGATCCAACGAATGTCCTTCTCTCTCTACCTCGCGACCTCGTGACTTGGAGTACCCAATGTTTGGAGTCTCAACCTGTGAACTCTCGAGTTCACGAGATCTCTTGATCTCTCACCACCTATCCCCCCCAGATGGATGGCTATAAATCTCTCGCCACTTCGTCACCTCGCGTCCTCGCGCCTCGCGACTTTGAACACCCAATACTTGGGCCTTTATCCTGCGAACCCCCAAGTTCGTGAGAGCTCTCCGATCTCTGCCACGCGTCCTTCCTAGATGGACGGTCCTGATCTTCTCTCCACTTCGCTTACAAGATACCAGATATATAAAATATGTAGAATAGAAATAAAATGCTAGAAATGGCAGAATAACAATAAAATATCCAGCATAATCTTCATAATACACAGAAATGATATACGAAATAGCAATAGAAAAGAACTTTGATTCAGAAAGCAATGTTCATAGGCCTCTTTGAGGGGAGAACCTCCAATCGAGCAACACTTTGTTACAATAATCTCCAAGCTAGGGTTTTCATACCCTCGACTCTTATTTATACTAAATATGTCTATTAAAAGAAGCATCTAGAGGAAGATCCTTCTAGAAGCAGAAGCTTCTATTAGGTCTTCTTACATCCGCCTTATTATATTTTATTGAAAGGTATTATTAATATTGACCTTCATTACATCCGAATACATTGATCTACCTATGTGCGGGTTAGGACCTTAACATGTTCGCCCCCTTAAAAACAACCTTGTCCTCAAGGCTTGAGATGTGGAAACTGCTGCAGAATGGTNCTTCAGCTTCTATGGTGGTTCACCCCGCGTGTCCAGCATCACTGTATGTTATACTGAGATTCCTCAGTCTCTCTGGAAGTTTAAGACTCTTCGTCTTCTCTGAGATAGTCGAACTATTGATCTTCATCGACCTTGATTGACGGTTCATGATCTTGATGAATCAACGGTCCTGATCTCATCGTGATCTCGCATCTCGTTGTTCCTTCATTGGATATTTTCATCACTCCAAGTCACAATAGGTGAGACTCTTAGATCAACGGTCCACATCTTTTGATGTATTGACGGTCAGGATCATTTCATGATCTCGCATCTAGCTGATCCTAAGATGGAGATTTTCGTCACTCCAAGTCACGATAGGCAAGACTCCAAGATGGAGCTCAGATCAACGGTCCACAACTTTTGATGTATTGACGGTCAGGATCATTTCGTGACCTCATATCTCGCTGATCCTAAGATGGAGATGTTCGTCACTCCAAGTCATGATAGGCGAGGCTCTGAGATGGAGCTTTATGGTGCTCTGATCTTTTGCCACGCGTCCTCTTGATCCAACGAATGTCCTTCTCTCTCTACCTCGCGACCTCGCGACTTGGAGTACCCAATGTTTGGAGTCTCAACCTGTGAACTCTCGAGTTCGCGAGATCTCTCGATCTCTCACCACCTGTCCCCCCCAGATGGACGGCTATAAATCTCTCGCCACTTCGTCACCTCGCGTCCTCGCGCCTCGCAACTTTGAACACCCAATACTTGGGCCTTTATCCTGCGAACCCCCAAGTTCGTAAGATCTCTCCGATCTCTGCCACGCGTCCTTCCTAGATGGACGGTCCTGATCTTCTCTCCACTTCGCTTACAAGATACCAGATATATAAAATATGTAGAATAGAAATAAAATGCTAGAAATGGCAGAATAACAATAAAATATCCAGCATAATCTTCATAATACACAGAAATGATATACGAAATAGCAATAGAAAAGAACTTTGATTCAGAAAGCAATGTTCATAGGCCTCTTTGAGGGGAGAACCTCCAATCGAGCAACACTTTGTTACAATAATCTCCAAGCTAGGGTTTTCATACCCTCGACTCTTATTTATACTAAATATGTCTATTAAAAGAAGCATCTAGAGGAAGATCCTTCTAGAAGCAGAAGCTTCTATTAGGTCTTCTTACATCCGCCTTATTNCCCTGATTTATTCCCCGATTTGGGTAAGCCTGTAATAAATTCCATAGAGATATCCTTCCAAATAGCAGGGGGAATCAGAAGTGGTTGGAGGGTTCCTGGATATTTGACTATTTCTCCCTTGTTGCATTGACATACCTCGCATTCAGCCACAAACTTACGGATGTCCTGTTTCATACCATCCCAGAAAAAAGAACGTTTAACTTGGTCATATTTTTTGGTGAACCCTGAGTGCCTCACTATTGGTGTAGCATGAAGCTCAGAGAGTACCGTGGATTTGAGCTTGGATTTTTTACTTAAATACAAGCGAACTTTGTATCGAAGCTCATCCTAAAGCCAGGAGTACCCTGGGGGAGCATGCGCCTTGTTCTGCAGTTGCTGGATCAGATGCAAAATTTTTGGGTCTTGCAGCCATTCCTGGTGCACAGCTTGCAGCCAATCAGGTACAATGAAGGAAAGAGAAAAAAGGGATCCTTCGTCTTCATATTTCCGGGATAGTGCATCCGCCACGACATTGTCTTTGCCCTTATTGTAAATGATCTCATAATTATATCCAAAGAGCTTAGTGACCCACTTTTGTTTCTCTTGGGAGGAAATGCATTGTTCCAGAAAGTATTTGAGGCTTTGATGGTCTGTCTTAATTTGGAATCGTTGCCCCAAGAGATAAGGATGCCATAATTCAATGGCATGCAGAATAGCCAACATTTATTTTTCATAAATGGGTTTGCCCAGATTCTTTTCAGACAGTTGTTTGCTAGTGAAGGCCAAAGGTTGACCCTCTTGCATAAGGACAACGCCAATTCCTTTCCCTAAGGTGTCGCATTCCAACACAAATTTCTTTGTGAAGTCGAGAAGGGCCAGAACCGAAGTGGTGCACATGGCCATCTTCAAAGTTTGAAAATATTGAGCCGTTGCTGGGGTGCAAGTGAAAGAGTTCTTTTTAAGGAGAGTCGTGAGAGGTGTTGCAATCTTTCCATAGTTCTTGACGAACTTGCGATAATACCCTGTGAGGCCCAAAAATCCACACAAGCTTTTGAGAGTCTTAGGGTGCGACCAATATTACATAGATTCAATCTTTTTTGGGTCCACCCTGATGCCATCCTTTCCCACTAGATGACCCAAGTATTCTACTTCGGATGCACCAAAAGCACGTTTGGACTGTTTCAGGAAAAGCTGGTGCTGAGAGAGTAGGCTGAGAACTTGATCCACANATTTGGGTAAGCCTGTAATAAATTCCATAGAGATATCCTTCCAAATAGCAGGGGGAATCAGAAGCGGTTGGAGGGTGCCTGGAGATTTGACTATTTCTCCCTTGTTGCGTTGACATACCTCGCATTCAGCCACAAACTTACGGATATCTTGTTTCATACCATCCCAGAAAAAAGAACGTTTAACTCAGTCATATGTTTTGGTGAACCCTGAGTGCCTCACTGTTGGTGTAGCATGAAGCTCAAAGAGTATCGTGGATTTGAGCTTGGATTTTTTACTTAAATACAAGCGACCTTTGTATCGAAGCTCATCCTAAAGCCAGGAGTACCCTGGGGGAGCCTGCACCTTGTTCTGCAGTTGCTGGATCAGATGCGAAATTTTTGGGTCTTGCAGCCATTCCTGGTGCACAGCTTGCAGCCAATCAGGTACAATGAAGGAAAGAGAAAAAAGGGATCCTTCGTCTTCATATTTCCGGGATAGTGCATCCACCACGACATTGTCTTTGCCCTTCTTGTAAATGATCTCATAATTATATCCAAAGAGCTTAGTGACCCACTTTTGTTGCTCTTGGGAGGAAATGCATTGTTCCAGAAAGTATTTGAGGCTTTGATGGTCTGTCTTAATTTGGAATCGTTGCCCCAAGAGATAAGGACGCCATAATTCAATGGCATGCAGAATAGCCAACATTTATTTTTCATAAATGGGTTTGCCCAGATTCTTTTCAGACAGTTGTTTGCTAGTGAAGGCCAAAGGTTGACCCTCTTGCATAAGGACAACGCCAATTCCTTTCCCTAAGGTGTCGCATTCCAACACAAATTTCTTTGTGAAGTCGAGAAGGGCCAGAACCGAAGTGGTGCACATGGCCATCTTCAAAGTTTGAAAATATTGAGCCGTTGCTGGGGTGCAAGTGAAAGAGTTCTTTTTAAGGAGAGTCGTGAGAGGTGTTGCAATCTTTCCATAGTTCTTGACGAACTTGCGATAATACCCTGTGAGGCCCAAAAATCCACACAAGCTTTTGAGAGTCTTAGGGTGCGACCAATATTACATAGATTCAATCTTTTTTGGGTCCACCCTGATGCCATCCTTTCCCACTAGATGACCCAAGTATTCTACTTCGGATGCACCAAAAGCACGTTTGGACTGTTTCAGGAAAAGCTGGTGCTGAGAGAGTAGGCTGAGAACTTGATCCACATGAGTCAGATGGTCTGTCCATGTCTTGCTATATATGATGATATCATCAAAGAAAACTAAGACAAAATGACGAGAAAAGGGTGGAAGACATGGTTCATGAGGCTCTGAAAGGTGGAGGGGGCGTTACACAAACCAAAGGGCATGAAAAAAAATTCGTAGTGGCCCTCATGAGTGCAAAAGGCCGTCTTGGGAATGTCAGACTCTTTCATACGGATCTGGTGATAGCCCGAGTGAAGATCAAGTTTGGTGAAGAATTGGGCACCACTTAGTTCATCCAGGAACTCATCAATGACAGGAATGGGAAATTTGTCTTTGATGGTGAGCTTATTGAGAGCACGAAAGTCAGGACACATTCCCCAAGAACCTTCTTTCTTTAGTACCATCACAATTGGAGAGGAGTAAGGGCTCGTACTAGGATGGATGACTCTGGTAGTAAGGAGTTCCTGGACCATTTTTTCAATTTCATTCTTTTGTGCAAAGGGGTGGCAATATGGACGTATGTTGGGGGGAAGGCTTCCTTGGACAAGGGGAATGGAATGATCATGGACACTGCAGGAAGGAGAGAGTCCTTGGGGAGTGGAGAAGACTTTTTGATGTTTAGAAAGGAGGGCTTGGAGGTATTGGGGCACGGGTGGGATCTCTGTGGCTTGTATGGCGTGGAGTTGGGCTATGACACCCAAATGACCTTTTTTGAGCAATTTTTCCATGCGATGAGAACTGATGATTTCAGGAGAANGGAAAAGCTGGTGCTGAGAGAGTAGGCTGAGAACTTGATCCACATGAGTCAGATGGTCTGTCCATGTCTTGCTATATATGAGGATATCATCAAAGAAAACTAAGAAAAAATGACGAGAAAAGGGCGGAAGACATGGTTCATGAGGCTCTGAAAGGTGGAGGGGGCGTTACACAAACCAAAGGGCATGAACAAAAATTCGTAGTGGCCCTCATGAGTGCGACAGGCCGTCTTGGGAATGTCAGACTCTTTCATACGGATCTGGTGATAACTCGAGTGAAGATCAAGTTTGGTGAAGAATTGGGCACCACTTAGTTCATCCAGGAACTCATCAATGACAGGAATGGGAAATTTGTCTTTGATGGTGAGTTTATTGAGAGCACGAAAGTTAGGACACATTCCCCAAGAACCTTCTTTCTTTAGTACCATCCAAATTGGAGAGGAGTAAGGGCTCGTACTAGGATGGATGACTCTGGTAGTAAGGAGTTCCTGGACCATTTTTTCAATTTCATTCTTTTGTGCAAAGGGGTGGCAATATGGACGTATGTTGGGGGGAAGGCTTCCTTGGACAAGGGGAATGGAATGATCATGGACACTGCGGGAAGGAGAGAGTCCTTGGGGAGTGGAGAAGACTTAAGATGTTTAGAAAGGAGGGCTTGGAGGTATTGGGGCACGGGTGGGATCTCTGTGGCTTGTATGGCGTGGAGTTGGGCTATGACACCCGAATGACCTTTTTTGAGCAATTTTTCCATGCGATGAGANTTTTCATACCCTCGACTCTTATTTATACTAAATATGTCTATTAAGAGAAGCATCTAGAGGAAGATCCTTCTAGAAGTGGAAGCTTCTATTAGGTCTTCTTACATCTGCCTTATTCAATTTTATTGAAAGGTATTATTAATATTGACCTTTATTACATACAAATACATTGATCTACCTATGTGCGGGTTAGGACCTTAACATCGCCACCTCGTGTCCTCACGCCTCGCGAATTTGAACACCCAATATTCAGACTTTCACCCTGCGAACTCTCGAGTTCACGAGATCTCTCCGATCTCTACCACGCGTCCTTCACAGATGGATGGTCTTGATCTTCTCGCCACTTCGCCGCCTCACATCCTCGTGCCTTGTGACTTTGAACACCCAATATTCAGACTTTCACCCTGCGAACTCCCAAGTTCACGAGATCTCTCCGATCTCTGCCACGCGTCCTTCACAGATGGACGGTCCTGATATTCTCGCAACTTCGCTGCTTCGTGACCTCGCACCTCGCGACCTTTAACATCAAATCCTCGGCTCTTCCAATCATGAGCTTCCCAGTTCGCTCAGATCTAACGCCTAAGATCTATCCTTCTCTTCAGCGCTCGCTCTCCTTGTTTTTATTCAGATCTGATGACCCTCATGCTGTCGAAAATTTTGGATGGGATCCAACGATCAGCGACGCTTCTCCTCCAATTTTACACATCCTTCTTACTTGGAAGAATTTCGATTTTGCACTAATTCCTCTTGAGCCTACGTTGTTCCTGTTTGTCCATCGATACACATTTTGATCCTGCCATATTCACTATTGTACTTGCCATCAATGACAAGCATTACGCTATCTGTTAAACATTTGCCAACACCAGGGCACAGATGAGTAAGGTGATCTCCCTTGCAAAGATTACAAGGGAACTTAGGCTTATGTCCTATCTGTCTAGGATTCTCAACAAGATTAATTCCCCCAACATGACTGGCAGTGGCTAGTTGCACATATCCAACATGACTTGCAGAGGTTAGTGATGGGTCGATAACATGACTTGAAAAGGCTATAGACCTATTACCAGTATGACTAGTAGTGACTGAACTGTTTCCCCCAACATGACTTGCAGAGGGTGGGTGCGTTCCCACAGCATAACTTGTAGAGGTTGGGTGATGGTATTCAACGTGACTTGCAGAGGTTGTCAACCTATCTCCAACATGACTTGCAGAGGTTGGTGATTTCTTCTTCCTATTCTTCCTCTTTCTATTTCATTTAGACTTTTGGTTACTAGTAAATGTACTTTCACCAGATGTGGGAGAAGGAAAAGGAGAATAATTTACTAATGAAGAAACATCAACATGGTGTCCATGACTTAAGGTGCTTAGTTGAGAAGTGTCAAGAGCATGCAGGACATTTGGAATGGTACCCAACCAAACCGGTAGTCCCACATTCAACCCATGAATGTACAAAGTGGCCATCAAAGGGACACCAACATTTTCAAAGAAGGGAAAAGCACAAGAATCCCCTTGTGAAGGGGCTCCTTGGTTGGTATCTTCGAGAANGAGGAAGATCCTTCTAGAAGTGGAAGCTTCTATTAGGTCTTCTTACATCCGCCTTATTCTATTTTATTGAAAGGTATTATTAATATTGACCTTTATTACATACAAATACATTGATCTACCTATGTGCGGGTTAGGACCTTAACATCGCCACCTCATGTCCTCACGCCTCGCGAATTTGAACACCCAATATTCAGACTTTCACCCTGCGAACTCTCGAGTTCACGAGATCTCTCCGATCTCTACCACGCGTCCTTCACACATGGATGGTCTTGATCTTCTCGCCACTTCGCCGCCTCACGTCCTCATGCCTTGTGACTTTGAACACCCAATATTCGGACTTTCACCCTACGAACTCCCAAGTTCATGAGATCTCTCCGATCTGTGCCACGCGTCCTTCACAGATGGACGGTCTTGATCTTCTCGCAACTTCGCTGCTTCGTGACCTCGCACCTCGCGACCTTTAACATCAAATCCTCGGCTCTTCCAATCATGAGCTTCCGAGTTCGCTCAGATCTAACGCCTAAGATCTATCCTTCTCTTCAGCGCTCGCTCTCCTTGTTTTTATTCAGATCTGATGACCCTCATGCTGTCGGGAATTTTGGATGGGATCCAACGATCAGCGACGCTTCTCCTCCAATTTTACACATCCTTCTTACTTGGAAGAATTTTGATTTTGCACTAATTCCTCTTAAGCCTACGTTGTTCCTGTTTGTCCATCGATACACATTTTGATCCTGCCATATTCACTATTGTACTTGCCATCAATGACAAGCATTACACTATCTGTTAAACATTTGCCAACACCAGGGCACAGATGAGTAAGGTGATCTCCCTTGCAAAGATTACAAGGGAACTTAGGCTTATGTCCTATCTGTCTAGGATTCTCAACAAGATTAATTCCCCCAACATGACTGGCAGTGGCTAGTTGCACATATCCAACATGACTTGCAGAGGTTAGTGATGGGTCGATAACATGACTTGAAAAGGCTATAGACCTATTACCAGTATGACTAGTAGTGACTGAACTGTTTCCCCCAACATGACTTGCAGAGGGTGGGTGCGTTCCCACAGCATAACTTGTAGAGGTTGGGTGATGGTATTCAACGTGACTTGCAGAGGTTGTCAACCTATCTCCAACATGACTTGCAGAGGTTGGTGATTTCTTCTTCCTATTCTTCCTCTTTCTATTTCATTTAGACTTTTGGTTACTAGTAAATGTACTTTCACCAGATGTGGGAGAAGGAAAAGGAGAATAATTTACTAATGAAGAAACATCAACATGGTGTCCATGACTTAAGGTGCTTAGTTGAGAAGTGTCAAGAGCATGCAGGACATTTGGAATGGTACCCAACCAAACCGGTAGTCCCACATTCAACCCATGAATGTACAAAGTGGCCATCAAAGGGACACCAACATTTTCAAAGAAGGGAAAAGCACAAGAATCCCCTTGTGAAGGGGCTCCTTGGTTGGTATCTTCGAGAAATTTATCCATGAAGATATTATGCATAGGTTCTCCCCTTACAGGATCGTTCAAGTTCGTAAAAGTCTCACACACTGACTCTGAAGAAGCAGTATTATGAAAACAATGCCTATAAAAAGGTGGCTCCACGTTTCTAAGTGGAAGACTGAAATCCCTCCTATGGACTAGCACTAAGGGTTTAATCATGCATGCAGAAAATGACAATTTAAAGGCCTCTACTTTTTTCTATTCTCCCAACACAAAACCCCACATTCATGCAATACAAAGGTGAAAACAAGATTAGGTAACTCTACCTTAAATCCTTCGTTTGATGTCGATCGCTTCGCTTTCACTCACTCCTTGAATGCAAGCCTCCTCCAAAAGATGACCTTCATTCACACATGGACAAACAAAGAGCTGCAAACATGCATTTCATATACTAATTGTTGGGTTAGATGTGACAATATCATAAAATAAATACACAATTTGAACACATGATATGGTGGGATGAAAAAAGTATTCCTTTTTGTATTAATCTTCACAAGAGTAAACTTTATAATATGTGGTTGGCATTGCTCCTTGAATCTGGTCCTGGGCTCCTCTTCAACTATGCTCCAACTGCTTTTGTATACGCTTCTCTTCGCACAATAGTTGCAAAAGTTTGAGGCTAGGGGAATGCTAATTCAGGTAGAGTTTCTTTACTATGTTTTTCCTCCTTTCAAATGGGACCCCTACCCCTTATTTTATAGGCTATAAGGAGCTAGGTATTTAGTTGAATGACTGTCCATGCATGGTCAAAAGGTTTAGTTAACTTACCCAAAAATGTGTGTTATGTCAACAACTTTCCATTTTTTGTGCTTTTGTAGGTACACACAGGTTGTAATGGGCCAGCTAGCGTGTACACGCGGGCTGTAGTGGGTCAGCTAGCATGTGCCTTTAAAAAAGGTGCTTTTAAGAAGAGATGTTCAATAGTGGCTTGGAAAAGAAGGAAAATGAGATGGCATGATGCCAGGTAAGCATGTCTGATGAAAATTAGGGTTATAACAGATGCCCCCTAATGTGTGAGGTCAGAAGAGCATCTGATGGAAAAAATACATTATCAATCTTTATCAGTGTACTAAACTAGTGAGCCCAGGGATGAGAATGTGGGAGGTTCCATCAAAAAAATAAAAATTGTTTCACCGAGGAAGGCATACCCATGCTCGGAATGAAATAAAATCATGGATACCAATCAAATACACTGTAGATCCATGTCATATAACTATATAAAGTGTAGCTGCGAACAATACACATCGGATCTACATCTCAAAATAAAAATATATACATGTATAATATCCATCTTCTAGAAGCTAATAAGGCCAAATGGCTGGAGATGAGGTCTTCAGAGCTCAAGCATCAACTTCAAAATATTCAAAACTTGGGTAGGAGTGTAGTATGAGTGTACAAATTCACTACCCAGAGGTCTTCGACAACTCATCGGGCATGGACTAGAGGATATTGATGATCAAACTGAAGGTTTCATTTTCTTCAAACAAAGACTTGATTGGAATTTCAGGATGTTCAGGCATGACGGAAAGAGACAGACTGCAAAGGGGTCAACTCAGGCTTGGTAAAATCTTCCATTGTAGTCTAGTTGGTCAAGATACTTGGATCTCACCCGAGAGACCCAGGTTCAATTTCTGACAACAAAACCATTTGTTGGTATCTTTTATCTGAGTTATTGACCCAGGGTTCATGTCATTTAGGATTCTAACAAAGCCTCTAGCTATTGACCCTCCTGGTAAACCATAAGGCAACAAAATGCCCAGAAGGTATTGCACGGTCTCACTTGAGATAGATATAGATGTTTGATTGTAATACTCAGGTGTTTACAGTCTGGGACAGAGTAGGAGATAAAGGGTTTCTTGATTACAGCCATGTTCTGTGAACCGTTACTATAATCTACTTGTTCCTAGGAATTACATGCATATAACTCAAAATATAAACGTATTCTAATAATGAATTTGGTTATTCATCTATTATAATCATCTATCACTGAAAGCAGTTAAAGATATGTAGACATTCAACACTTTACACAAAGATTACCGTGGTTCACCCCTCCTGGGCTATGTCCACAACTATCTGGCTCTTGGATCTTTTATTATGGTGGTTCTTGATTTCCTTGCACCGCGTGTGTACAGTGGTCCGCAAAAGTGGGTAAGATCTATGTGAGGCGAACTAGATTGCACCAGGCTGTTGTTGTGAGGGAAATCCCCTTACGGACTAGAAAAAAGGGTTATCTTATGCATGCATATATGACCAAAAGAAATCTACTTTCTACCTTTTTCCCCAGAATTAAACCCCATTCCTTTTTAGAAAATACATGGTTAGACCAACATACCTTATTTTGGATGTTCGATGTCGATCCCCCTTCACGCTTGATCGCTTGTTGGCAACTATCCTCTCAAGATTGACCTGCATACAAAATAAGCAACAAACTACACATGCATTTTAACTATAGACTAATGGGTTAGAGATTCAAACATATATTTATTGAACTATGAAGAACTCATATAGTGGGATGGGAAAATCATTTCTTTATTATTAACTTTAATGAATCAACTTACAATGTCAAGACCAGCCACTGCTCTGCGAATCATGATCCTGGGCTCTTCTTCAAATGTCCTCCAACTTCTTTTCTTTGTATCTCTTNCTATCTGTTAAACATTTGCCAACACCAGGGCACAGATGAGTAAGGTGATCTCCCTTGCAAAGATTACAAGGGAACTTAGGCTTATGTCCTATCTGTCTAGGATTCTCAACAAGATTAATTCCCCCAACATGACTGGCAGTGGCTAGTTGCACATATCCAACATGACTTGCAGAGGTTAGTGATGGGTCGATAACATGACTTGAAAAGGCTATAGACCTATTACCAGTATGACTAGTAGTGACTGAACTGTTTCCCCCAACATGACTTGCAGAGGGTGGGTGCGTTCCCACAGCATAACTTGTAGAGGTTGGGTGATGGTATTCAACGTGACTTGCAGAGGTTGTCAACCTATCTCCAACATGACTTGCAGAGGTTGGTGATTTCTTCTTCCTATTCTTCCTCTTTCTATTTCATTTAGACTTTTGGTTACTAGTAAATGTACTTTCACCAGATGTGGGAGAAGGAAAAGGAGAATAATTTACTAATGAAGAAACATCAACATGGTGTCCATGACTTAAGGTGCTTAGTTGAGAAGTGTCAAGAGCATGCAGGACATTTGGAATGGTACCCAACCAAACCGGTAGTCCCACATTCAACCCATGAATGTACAAAGTGGCCATCAAAGGGACACCAACATTTTCAAAGAAGGGAAAAGCACAAGAATCCCCTTGTGAAGGGGCTCCTTGGTTGGTATCTTCGAGAACTTTAGCCATGAAGATATTATGCATAGGTTCTCCCCTTACAGGATCGTTCAAGTTCGTAAAAGTCTCACACACTGACTCTGAAGAAGCAGTATTATGAAAACAATGCCTATAAAGAGGTGGCTCCACGTTTCTAAGTGGAAGATTGAAATCCCTCCTATGGACTAGCACTAAGGGTTTAATCATGCATGCAGAAAATGACAATTTAAAGGCCTCTACTTTTTTCTATTCTCCCAACACAAAACCCCACATTCATGAAATACAAAGGTGAAAACAAGATTAGGTAACTCTACCTTAAATCCTTCGTTTGATGTCGATCCCTTCGCTTTCACTCACTCCTTGACTGCAAGCCTCCTCCAAAAGATGACCTGCATTCACACATGGACAAACAAAGAGCTGCAACCATGCATTTCATATACTAATTGTTGGGTTAGATGTGACAATATCATAAAATAAATACACAATTTGAACACATGATATGGTGGGATGAAAAAAGTATTCCTTTTTGTATTAATCTTCACAAGAGTAAACTTTATAATATGTGGTTGGCATTGCTCCTTGAATCTGGTCCTGGGCTCCTCTTCAACTATGCTCCAACTGCTTTTGTATACGCTTCTCTTCGCACAATAGTTGCAAAAGTTTGAGGCTAGGGGAATGCTAATTCAGGTAGAGTTTCTTTACTATGTTTTTCCTCCTTTCAAATGGGACCCCTACCCCTTATTTTATAGGCTATAAGGAGCTAGGTATTTAGTTGAATGACTGTCCATGCATGGTCAAAAGGTTTAGTTAACTTACCCAAAAATGTGTGTTATGTCAACAACTTTCCATTTTTTGTGCTTTTGTAGGTACACACAGGTTGTAATGGGCCAGCTAGCGTGTACACGCGGGCTGTAGTGGGTCAGCTAGCATGTGCCTTTAAAAAAGGTGCTTTTAAGAAGAGATGTTCAATAGTGGCTTGGAAAAGAAGGAAAATGAGATGGCATGATGCCAGGTAAGCATGTCTGATGAAAATTAGGGTTATAACAGATGCCCCCTAATGTGTGAGGTCAGAAGAGCATCTGATGGAAAAAATACATTATCAATCTTTATCAGTGTACTAAACTAGTGAGCCCAGGGATGAGAATGTGGGAGGTTCCATCAAAAAAATAAAAATTGTTTCACCGAGGAAGGCATACCCATGCTCGGAATGAAATAAAATCATGGATACCAATCAAATACACTGTAGATCCATGTCATATAACTATATAAAGTGTAGCTGCGAACAATACACATCGGATCTACATCTCAAAATAAAAATATATACATGTATAATATCCATCTTCTAGAAGCTAATAAGGCCAAATGGCTGGAGATGAGGTCTTCAGAGCTCAAGCATCAACTTCAAAATATTCAAAACTTGGGTAGGAGTGTAGTATGAGTGTACAAATTCACTACCCAGAGGTCTTCGACAACTCATCGGGCATGGACTAGAGGATATTGATGATCAAACTGAAGGTTTCATTTTCTTCAAACAAAGACTTGATTGGAATTTCAGGATGTTCAGGCATGACGGAAAGAGACAGACTGCAAAGGGGTCAACTCAGGCTTGGTAAAATCTTCCATTGTAGTCTAGTTGGTCAAGATACTTGGATCTCACCCGAGAGACCCAGGTTCAATTTCTGACAACAAAACCATTTGTTGGTATCTTTTATCTGAGTTATTGACCCAGGGTTCATGTCATTTAGGATTCTAACAAAGCCTCTAGCTATTGACCCTCCTGGTAAACCATAAGGCAACAAAATGCCCAGAAGGTATTGCACGGTCTCACTTGAGATAGATATAGATGTTTGATTGTAATACTCAGGTGTTTACAGTCTGGGACAGAGTAGGAGATAAAGGGTTTCTTGATTACAGCCATGTTCTGTGAACCGTTACTATAATCTACTTGTTCCTAGGAATTACATGCATATAACTCAAAATATAAACGTATTCTAATAATGAATTTGGTTATTCATCTATTATAATCATCTATCACTGAAAGCAGTTAAAGATATGTAGACATTCAACACTTTACACAAAGATTACCGTGGTTCACCCCTCCTGGGCTATGTCCACAACTATCTGGCTCTTGGATCTTTTATTATGGTGGTTCTTGATTTCCTTGCACCGCGTGTGTACAGTGGTCCGCAAAAGTGGGTAAGATCTATGTGAGGCGAACTAGATTGCACCAGGCTGTTGTTGTGAGGGAAATCCCCTTACGGACTAGAAAAAAGGGTTATCTTATGCATGCATATATGACCAAAAGAAATCTACTTTCTACCTTTTTCCCCAGAATTAAACCCCATTCCTTTTTAGAAAATACATGGTTAGACCAACATACCTTATTTTGGATGTTCGATGTCGATCCCCCTTCACGCTTGATCGCTTGTTGGCAACTATCCTCTCAAGATTGACCTGCATACAAAATAAGCAACAAACTACACATGCATTTTAACTATAGACTAATGGGTTAGAGATTCAAACATATATTTATTGAACTATGAAGAACTCATATAGTGGGATGGGAAAATCATTTCTTTATTATTAACTTTAATGAATCAACTTACAATGTCAAGACCAGCCACTGCTCTGCGAATCATGATCCTGGGCTCTTCTTCAAATGTCCTCCAACTTCTTTTCTTTGTATCTCTTATTGCGCAAGGATGGCTAAAGGGTTGGGACAATGGGAATATGCAATTGGGCAGAGTTTCTTTACTCTTTTTCTCCTTTTCCAAATGGGACCCCTAACCCTTCTTTTATAGGCTAGAAGAAGCTAGGTATTTGGACGAACCCTCAGCCATGCATGGCCGGGAGTTTCAGTTAACTCACCCAAAGCTGTGTGTTCCGTCGACAAATTTCCTTTTTTCATGCTTTTGTCGGTCCACGTGGGTTGTTTTAGGTCAGCTAGCATGTACACGCATATAGTATTGGAGTAGGGCGCGTGGGCCCTTATAAAAGAGGTTTTTTAAAGAGTTGTTCAACAATGCTTTTGGCAAAGAAGGGATCTAAGATGGCCTGATGCCAGGTAAGCATGCATGGTGCAAATTACGGTTATAACAGATGCCCCCTAATGTGTGAGGTTAGAAGAGAATCTGATGGCCGAAATACATTACCAATCTTTACTGATGTGATGAACAAGTGAGACTAGGGACCAGGAACTGGGAGGTGCCATCTACAAAATAACAAATGTCTCACCTAGGCGGGCATACACATGCTCAGGATAAAATAGAATCATGGCTACCAATCAAATACACTGTATATCCATGCCAAATAACTATATAAAGTGTAGCCACGAACAATACACAACAGAGCTACATCTCGAAATCAAAAAGTTATAAATATAGAGTATCCATCTTCTAGAAGCTGATACGGCCTGATGGATGGAGATGAGATCTTCAGAGCTTGAGAAACAACTTCAAAATCTTCAAAACTCAAGGTAGGAGTGTAATATGAGTGTACAACTTCACTACCCAGAGGTCTTCAACGACTCGTCGGTCATGGACTAGATAATCTTGATGATCAGACTAAAGGCTTCATTAATCTCGAATAAGGACTTGATTGGACATTCAGGATGGCCGAGTATGAGGGCAAGAGACAAATTTCAGAGGGGCTGACTCAGGCTTGGTAGAAACTTCCCTTGGACAACAACATGACAAATGATGAGACTTAGGCAACATGGAATTAATCATAAGTTTACGAAGTAGGAGGAAACACAAACTCTCCATATGTTTGGAAGAATAACCAAACAGAGGAGGACACAACTCTATGTAGTGATAACACCTTCCTAAGGTCGTATTACATCCCATAGTTTGACGAACAAACATACAGATGTTATTTATCCAAGGGCGATTCATTATGCTGCCAATAAAGAAAATACTTTTCCCTTCCTCTTTTTGGGGTATATTTGATTTTTTTTTGTCTTTTTCAATAATTTTTGGAAAAAAGAATAAAGGAATGTTACGTTACAATGGAGGAATGAGTGTTGCAAACATACAAGTTCAAGGCACAAGGAAAAGACTAATGTTTAAAATAATGATACTTAGGAAAAATCCTCTGGGGGCCAAGGGTGTTAAAACACAGAAGCAAACTGTTACAAGGCTGGCGTATAAGCTATGCAAACATGGTTAACAAAACACACAATGGTAACGTCCTTCGATGTAAGTTTAACGATTCCAGAGAAGGTAAGCTCGGTGGTTTTTCATATTTAAAGAATCTAAAAAAACATAAAAGGAGACTCCATTGGGGTACCTTTTTCAGAGATAGTCTATTCGGTTTGAAAAAGGGGTAAACTATCACTGACAAAACATCTATTCAAAACCATTTTAATGAGTGTGATAACGACAAGATCACTCGACCATTTTTTCATTTTTAAGGAGTCTGAAAAAGGATTAACTATGGACTCCGTCAGGAATGTTCTTCTGGACCAATTTAACGAGTGTGAAAGAATAAAATCACTCAACGATCTTTTCGATTTTAGGGAGTCTGAAAAGAGCTTAACTATGGACTCCATGGGGGTTCCTTTTTCGTAAGTTTTGTCTCTCAGGCCTGTTGACGGGCGAAATCGACCATTCGTCAACTGAGAGAGTGGATCCGGTCCGGGGTTGTCTAATAACCCAAGCCGTTTGGAATGAACCACCCTGACGGGTTTAGCGGCTCCATTAGCCGATCTAAGGTCCTAATAAAACAAAAAGAAAACTAATCTAAACTAACTAATCTAACTAAAACTAAATAAAACAAACTAAACTAACTAACAATAAACAAAACTAACTAATAAACTAATCTAATTAAAACTAACTACTAAACAAACTAACTAAAACTAATTATTCAATAAACACAATCTACTAATTACTACTATACTAACTCTAACTAACTTTTTAATTACTTACTGCAATATAACTTATTCACAAAATATACAATGTCTACAAAATACAGATTTAAATAAAACCTGGAAAACTCATTTGCTTTCTGCCCTAAGACAGAGAAAGATATTTTTGTTGATTTTTTAATTTTATGAACAAGAAATAAAACAAAGAAATAACTAAACTAAATTATTAATCTAAACTACAGATATATCTAACTAAAATACTAACAAATATACTAAACAAATAAACAAACTGACCTAGAAACGCTGCAGATTTGTCCTGTGTATGATGACTGTACCACCAGATCAGAGAAAAGAAAATCGCACCGAATAATCGAGAAGCTTCTCGTAAACGATAGTTGCAATGCTCTTTAAGTTTGTTTACAGGACAAACAAGACATAAAAAATCATAACAATTATATGATTTATAAATCTCTGCAATAAGGTAAACCTGTTATGCAAAAACTTAT
>JZKD02S2327997.1:18566-32289 GCA_000966675.3 Picea glauca
CAATTCTAGAAGCCCAAGATAACTTGATACCCCTTGAGATCCCTCAGGAGGTAGTTGAACAGGAAACAGTTCAAGAAGAAGAGTCTTCTCCAAACATCTTTGGACACTTCTCGGAAAGCATCTTTCAAGCTAACTTCGAGACTGTTCACCCTTATAATACTAGGAGTAAGACTACAAACAAGCCTTCTACCGAAAACGCTACAACTTCACCTCCAAAGCCATCTAAATCAGCTAAGACTAAATAGAGTAATGTGAACCCCAACTTAGATTATGATGTTGTTGAAGATCTTAAAAAGTTAAGGGCTAACATTTCTATTTATGAGTTGTTGAAGTTTCCATTTTTGTTACAAAAGATGTTACAAAATATTTCAGAGAACGGCAAGAATGGTAATTCAAGTGGTAACAAGGTTGTGCAAAGCAAAGTCCCTCAGAAGACTTCCACTAAATATAATCCTGATCCTCAAGATAAAGGAAGCCTTCCTGTAGTCCCTGTAAATAATGTAAATAATGTAGATAAAGTAGCATTAGAAATTGCGAGTAAGAAACCACAAGCTATTACTCCTAGTACTCACAAAAATGTACCTCCTTTTCTTTTAACTTTCGAGATTTTCAACAGAAATGTGCATAATTGTATGGTTAAATCAGGAGTGTCATCCAATGTGATGCCTTGGTCTGTCTGCCAAAATATTAACGCTGAAGTGGAACCATCTACTTTAAAAATCATACAACTTGATCAGACGAATGTTAAAGTTATAGGCGAACCAAAAAATGTATTGATTAGATTATCATCTAACCCAAAGGTTCATCAGGTTATTGATATAATCGTTGTGGATATTCCAGAAGTGTATGGTTTGTTTTTAAGCAGGTACTGGTCAGAGTAGCTACATGGTTACTTCGCAACAGGCTGGTCTCACTTATGGCTCCCATAGAACGGTAATCCTAATAAGATCAGGGTGAATCGTGAATGTTACCTTAAGTTCACAGTCACAGATTTGAATGATCCTAACGAACCATATACACCTTCTGTTGATTCACCCGAAGTCCAAGGGATGGACACCTTCTTCGGCATTTTCATGGCCGAGGCTTCACCTATCATCAATCCAAAACAATAGTCTGAGATCGTAACATACATGCAACCAACAGTTTCTATGCAACAGTCCTATGAGCCCGATGGAAATCAAATTTGGTCTCTATATTTCGACGGTTCTAAGTCTAAAGAAGGAGTTGGTGCAGGCTGCATCATTATTGATCCGGCAGGTAACAAGACATTAATGKCTTGTAGACTAGAATTTGAATGTACTAACAATACTGCAGAATATGAGGCTTTACTACAAGGTCTCAGAAAAGCTCTGGATATGAACATTCAAAACCTGGTTGTATTTGGTGACTCTGAAATAGTGCTTAGACAGGTAAGAGATTCCATACACTGTCTTTCCCCGCATCTCAAAAGTTACCAGTCTGAGGTATGGAGTTTAATGAATAAATTTTCTGCTTTCAATATAAATTCCATTCCTAGACTAAATAATGCTGAAGCAGATCTACTAGCTAACGTAGCCTCTAAACTTCTTCCTGCAGAAGGCTTGTCCCCAGACGCATTCTCCATCGAGCTATTGTTTCAACCATCTGTTCTTGACAATATCACAAACTGGAGAGTATTTGACGATGATCAACAGATCAATAAATTTATGTACATGGAAGAAACCTTTCAAGGCGCGGTGATAGATGAACGCACGCACGACGACAATTTGCACAATTTCACGGTAATACCTGATCGGAAATCTCCTGAAGCTCTGTCGGACATGGTAAATTCCATACCGAAATCCATAGTTAGATTAGAGAAGTTTTATGATTTTGAAGATAAATTTAAAAAGATGGTCAATTGAAAAACCAATAGTTCCTCGTTATCTTATGAAAAAGTGAACTTAGGAACTAGTGAAAATCCTCAGTGCATTAACTTAGGCTTGGGATGTTCTAGACAAGAAAAAATTGCATTTGTTAAATTGTTTAAAGAATTTAAGGATGTTTTTTCATGGACATATGATGATCTTAAAATGTTTGATTCTAATATCATACAGCATGTCATCCCGATGAGGCCCCAAACCTTACCCTTCCAACAGAAACTGAGGAAGATGCATCCTAAACTAGAACCGACCGTTCAAAAAGAATTGAATAAACTCCTAAGTGCTAAAATAATTTTTCCTGTTAGACACACTCAATGGGTGTCCAACCTTGTCCCAGTTCGGAAGAAAAATGGGGAAATTTGACTTTGCGTCGATTTCCGAAACCTCAATAGAGCGTCTGACAAAGAAAACTATCCTGTCCCACCCATGGAACAGATCCTTCAACAGGTATCTGGTTCCGAGAGGCTATCCCTATTGGATGGTTTCTCTGGATACAACCAAGTCCTAATGTCTTCACTAGACCAACTCAAAACTACCTTCCGTACCCCATGGGGAACTTATGCTGATCGCAAAATGCCCTTTGGATTGATTAATGTTGGTTCTACCTTTCAGAGAGCAATAAACATTTCTTTTCGAGGCTTAATCAATCACTCCGTCATATTTTACTTAGATGATGTGACCGTTTATTACAAAAACAAAGACAATCATCTAGCTCACTTACGAGCCATTCTTCTACGATGTCGTAAATACGACATCTCCTTAAACCCCAAAAAATCCATCTTTGCAGTAGAACAAAGTAAACTCCTAGGATTCATTGTGTCTAGTGACGGGATGATTATTGACCCCGAAAGGACTCAAGTCATCGCTAAACTTCCCCCTCCTACATCCAAAAAATCCATGCAGTCTTTCTTAGGCCAAATTTACTTCGTGAGAAGATTTGTCCCCAACTTCTCTAAAATGGTCAGACCCTTGCATAATCTAATTAAGAAAGACACCCAATATCACTGGGGACCTACAAAAAATAAAGCTTTTAATGCCATAAAGAAGGCCATAATAGATGCTCTGTCTCTCATGAGCCCTGACTTCTCTCAAGATTTTACACTCTATACTTTTGCCTCTGACCATTCCTATGCCACTGTCCTAACTCAGAAGAATGCTGAGAACAATGAAGTACCCATTGCCTTTATGAGCTCTGCTTTCAAAGGTGCTGAACTTAACTACCTAGTGGTTGATTGGCAAGCCTACATTGTTTTCAAAGAAGTTAAGCATTTCTGGTCCTATCTTTTGAAGTCTATAATGAAAGTCATTGTCCCCTACCTTGCCGTAAGGAACTTGTTAGTGCAGAAGGAGTTAGGAGAGAAGAGAGACAACTGGGTCACCTCCTTGCAGGAGTATGACTTAGAAATCACCTCAGCTCATATTGTGAGAGGCCAAGGGTTGTGTAAGTTGGTGGTTGATTCAGAAACAAGACAAAAAGAAGATAGTGATGCGTCAAACCTAGGACAAAGTGATCAAAGTTTGATCTGTTGTGCACAAAACCTCGTTAGTCCTTGGTACGATGATATTANTTGAAGATAAATTTAAAAAGATGGTCAATTGAAAAACCAATAGTTCCTCGTTATCTTATGAAAAAGTGAACTTAGGAACTAGTGAAAATCCTCAGTGCATTAACTTAGGCTTGGGGTGTTCTAGACAAGAAAAAATTGCATTTGTTAAATTGTTTAAAGAATTTAAGGATGTTTTTTCATGGACATATGATGATCTTAAAACGTTCGATTCTAATATCATACAGCATGTCATCCCGATGAGGCCCCAAACCTTACCCTTCCAACATAAACTGAGGAAGATACATCCTAAACTAGAACCGACCATTCAAAAAGAATTGAATAAACTCCTAAGTGCTAAAATAATTTTTCCTGTTAGACACACTTAATGGGTGTCCAACCTTGTCCCAGTTCGGAAGAAAAATGGGGAAATTCGACTTTGCGTCGATTTTCGAAACCTCAATAGAGCGTCTGACAAAGAAAACTATCCTGTCCCACCCATGGAATAGATCCTTCAACATGTATCTGGTTCCGAGAGGCTATCCCTATTGGATGGTTTCTCTGGATACAACCAAGTCCTGATGTCTCCACTAGACCAACTCAAAACTACCTTCCGTACCCCATGGGGAACTTATGTTGATCGCAAAATGCCCTTTGGATTGATTAATGTTGGTTCTACCTTTCAGAGAGCAATGGACATTGCTTTTCGAGGCTTAATCAATCACTCCGTCGTATTTTACTTAGATGATGTGACCGTTTATTCCAAAAACAAAGACGATCATCTAGCTCACTTACGAGCCATTCTTCTACGATGTCGTAAATACGACATCTCCTTAAACCCCAAAAAATCCATCTTTGCAGTAGAACAAAGTAAACTCCTAGGATTCATTGTGTCTAGTGACGGGATGATTATTGACCCCGAAAGGACTCAAGTCATCGCTAAACTTCCCCCTCCTACATCCAAAAAATCCATGCAGTCTTTCTTAGGCCAAATTTACTTCGTGAGAAGATTTGTCCCCAACTTCTCTAAAATGGTCAGACCCTTGCATAATCTAATTAAGAAAGACACCCAATATCACTGGGGACCTACAAAAAATAAAGCTTTTAATGCCATAAAGAAGGCCATAATAGATGCTCTGTCTCTCATGAGCCCTGACTTCTCTCAAGATTTTACACTCTATACTTTTGCCTCTGACCATTCCTATGCCACTGTCCTAACTCAGAAGAATGCTGAGAACAATGAAGTACCCATTGCCTTTATGAGCTCTGCTTTCAAAGGTGCTGAACTTAACTACCTAGTGGTTGATTGGCAAGCCTACATTGTTTTCAAAGAAGTTAAGCATTTCTGGTCCTATCTTTTGAAGTCTATAATGAAAGTCATTGTCCCCTACCTTGCCGTAAGGAACTTGTTAGTGCAGAAGGAGTTAGGAGAGAAGAGAGACAACTGGGTCACCTCCTTGCAGGAGTATGACTTAGAAATCACCTCAGCTCATATTGTGAGAGGCCAAGGGTTGTGTAAGTTGGTGGTTGATTCAGAAACAAGACAAAAAGAAGATAGTGATGCGTCAAACCTAGGACAAAGTGATCAAAGTTTGATCTGTTGTGCACAAAACCTCGTTAGTCCTTGGTACGATGATATTAGATTCTGTCTTGAACATGGGTCAGCACCCCGTCACCTTGACCCTGCCAAAAGAAGAGCGTTGAGGCTAAAATATGCCTCCTTTCATTTGGTTAATGTTGTACTGTTTCGTCAGAATTTTGATGGCGTACTTATGCACTGTCTTGAGAAAGACGAAGCAGAAAAAGTCTTGCTTGAGTTGCATGCAAGAGAAGCTGGTGGTCACTTCGGTGGTGACACCACTACTCATAAGGTTTTAAGAGATGGTTATTACTGGTCCACGCTTTTTAGAGATGCCCATGCCTTGTGTCGTAAATGTATCATCTTTCAGAAAGCATTAGGGCGGTTACAAAAACCAGCCTTTCCCTTGCAACCCGTTTCAATAGATTCTCCTTTCCAACAATGGGGCCTTGATATCATAGGTCCTGTTAACCCTCTGTCCTCACAATAGCACAAGTATATTGTGACAGCCACATATTACTTTACTCGATGGTCTGAAGTTGTTGCGCTAAGAATTGTCAACACCAGTCANATCATCTAGCTCACTTACGAGCCATTCTTCTACGATGTCGTAAATACGACATCTCCTTAAACCCCAAAAAATCCATCTTTGCAGTAGAACAAAGTAAACTCCTAGGATTCATTGTGTCTAGTGACGGGATGATTATTGACCCCGAAAGGACTCAAGTCATCGCTAAACTTCCCCCTCCTACATCCAAAAAATCCATGCAGTCTTTCTTAGGCCAAATTTACTTCGTGAGAAGATTTGTCCCCAACTTCTCTAAAATGGTCAGACCCTTGCATAATCTAATTAAGAAAGACACCCAATATCACTGGGGACCTACAAAAAATAAAGCTTTTAATGCCATAAAGAAGGCCATAATAGATGCTCTGTCTCTCATGAGCCCTGACTTCTCTCAAGATTTTACACTCTATACTTTTGCCTCTGACCATTCCTATGCCACTGTCCTAACTCAGAAGAATGCTGAGAACAATGAAGTACCCATTGCCTTTATGAGCTCTGCTTTCAAAGGTGCTGAACTTAACTACCTAGTGGTTGATTGGCAAGCCTACATTGTTTTCAAAGAAGTTAAGCATTTCTGGTCCTATCTTTTGAAGTCTATAATGAAAGTCATTGTCCCCTACCTTGCCGTAAGGAACTTGTTAGTGCAGAAGGAGTTAGGAGAGAAGAGAGACAACTGGGTCACCTCCTTGCAGGAGTATGACTTAGAAATCACCTCAGCTCATATTGTGAGAGGCCAAGGGTTGTGTAAGTTGGTGGTTGATTCAGAAACAAGACAAAAAGAAGATAGTGATGCGTCAAACCTAGGACAAAGTGATCAAAGTTTGATCTGTTGTGCACAAAACCTCGTTAGTCCTTGGTACGATGATATTATATTATGTCTTGAACATGGGTCAGCACCCCGTCACCTTGACCCTGCCAAAAGAAGAGCGTTGAGGATAAAATATGCCTCCTTTCATTTGGTTAATTTTGTACTGTTTCGTCAAAATTTTGATGGCGTACTGATGCACTGTCTTGAGAAAGATGAAGCAGAAAAAGTCTTGCTTGAGTTGCATGCAAGAGAAGCTGGTGGTCACTTCGGTGGTGAAACCACTACTCATAAGGTTTTAAGAGCTGGTTATTACTGGTCCACTCTTTTTAGAGATGCCCATGCCTTGTGTCGTAAATGTATCATCTTTCAGAAAGCATCAGGGCGGTTACAAAAACCAGCCTTTCCCTTGCAACCCGTTTCAATAGATTCTCCTTTCCAACAATGGGGCCTTGATATCATAGGTCATGTTAACCCTCTGTCCTCACAATAGCACAAGTATATTGTGACAGCCACAGATTACTTTACTCGATGGTCTGAAGTTGTTGCGCTAAGAATTGTCAACACCAGTCAGGTAATCACTTTTCTAAACTCGAATATTATCACTCGTTTCAGTATCCCTGATTTTCTAGTCTTTGACAACGCTTCATACTTTTCTTCTCTTGAGATGAGCGAGTTTTCTTTGGAGAAAGGAATTAAGCTGAAGTACTCTGCTAGTTACTATCCCCAGGGCAATGAATTATAAGAATCTACAAGCAAGAACTTGATCAAAATTATCAAGAGAACCGTGGTTGAAAATCACAAGAATTGGCACAATGCGCTGCTGAATGCACTATGGGCTGATAGGGTAACGCCAAAAGCTGCTATAGGTAACTCCCCCTTTTTTCTCATTTATGGTAGAGAAGCAATTCTTCCACCTCACATTCTTCTTCCTTCACTTCAGTTGTCACAAAAGGTCCAAGACGAAGATTGTCCCCCTTTAGAAAGCTGAATTAATGCTTTGATGAAGCTAGAAGAGGTAAGAGCCCAAGACAAGTGTAAGTTAGATCAAAATCAACAATTGGTTAAAAGCTGGTTCAATTCTAATTCTGCTTCTGATAGGAATTTTGAACTAGGCAATATCGTCTTAAAATGGGACAAACCACATGAAGGAAAGGGTGATCACACTAAGTTTCAAAACTTATGGCTTGGGCCATTTTTAATTGTTGAAAAGTTGGGTCCTAGTTCCTTTCGATTGCAGAATCTTGAAGGGAATCTTGACACCTATCCGGTGAATGGCCAAGCCCTGAAAAGATACTTTGCTTGATAGCTACCCTTGTATATTATGTAAATATTTCATTTTTGTTTGAATTTTCGTTTGCTTTCTGTTTTGATTTTGATTTGATTTTATCAGTTTGTGTTTTTTGAAAAATACACATACCTGTACACTGATCTATTCAGACAAAGATGATAGAAAATTTCTTCCCTGAAATAACTTCTGAATTTTTTTTTACAAACATCAATGATATATTTTGAAATTGATATCTGTGTTGGAAAATTTTGTTGCTTGAAAGAAGTTTACTAATTTCAATCTCTGAGCGAGGCTTGTCAAGATCATCTATTATCTTTTTACGCTATCCCTTTTCCGTAAAGGAATGAATTGGAAGATGTCTCCCTGTCTTAGGAAGTTGTTTTTGTAAATAAAACATCTCTGGAGCTAAATAAAGGACAGTGCTAAAAATTTCTGATGAGGTCTAAAAAAATATGTTAAAATATCAAGATTTTTAGCGTCACCCCGCTCAGCTATATATCTATAAAAGAAAAACAAAATAAATTATGAGTAAGGGCTATGGCAAGTGCTTGTAAACTTGTCGGGATACTGAACAGGTCTGCTGGCAGTGGGTAAATGCATGCATGGCGTCAAGACAACTTCGTCGGGGTACTGAACATGCCCACTAGCAGCGAAGCAATGTCGGGTACATGAAAATTCGTAAAAAAGAAACCTCTTTAATGTCCTTTATTCTGATCCAGAACTTCTTGATAGGATACAGATGTCAGAGTGGGTTAAATGGAAACCCTGTCGAGGCTATGGACGCCTACTGGCAGCAGTGGCTATGCCAATAGTATTGGAGATTTTATCTTTAATATCGTGACTTGCTAATCTTAAGAGTGTTATTGGTTTTCATCTTTTAAAACACTGCTGGAAAAGAAAGTTAATGATGATGTTTGTACGATTTTCTGGTTGTTATTTTTGAGTTGAAATTTTCTTTGTTGTCCTAATACGAATTTGTTTCTTTTGATAGAGATAACTGCTTCTACCAGTGTGTCGCCATTGTTGGCAGCCAATTCACTTTTTTCTATTATCCTATAAGCTTCCTACACCTATGTCTTGCAACATCAAGATTTTGTCGCAAGTTTCAAATAGATGACGTTTTCATTTCTTGCGACATTTACACACTTATTTTCGTTAAGTTTTCATGACTGTAAGCGTGAAAACTACTCCTTTCGAGGTCACATTTCGATCACTATATGAACTTGATATTTTTATCAATTTTCCTACTACTCTTATCTTTTGTTTATCATTATGTGGCTGGAAGAACTTTCTAACTATGCTCATTGGATATTCTTATGATTGTATAACTTGGTTTTATTGAGTTTGTAAGGCATTGAGAATTTGGATTTACACTTTTTATGACTTGCCTAATCTTTGATTCCGCATAGGGGTTATTATTAGTGTTTTCTATATATATATGATATAATCCTTATGTTAATCTTCTTATAACTTTTGGCTTGTCAACTATATGAATATCGTTTGGCACCTTGGCTAAACTTTCGATAATATACATTGGCGCATAGTTGACTTTGGGTTTTGATTTATATATCGGATGTTTGAACACTATGGCATAATGTTGGCGTGTATTGCTATATACATTTGATTTTATTAGTTGTACGCATGATTTAATGGTTGAACTACTATTATGGAGTGAACAACTATGAAATTTGGCGGTTGTACTTGGGTAATGAATATTATGCATGACATACTCCACCACCTTCGCATGCTCGCATTTATGCTTATCCCTTTTGGCTCGCTCATTGCTGTTGGTTCGGATAGCTCTGTTACTGTGTGTGTTGGTGAATTCAAACCCTTCCCTTACCATGCATTCAACTCCATAGCACCCACCATGCGAGTCGAACCCAACGGAAATCAAGCCCTGTTAATGTTTGACAATGCCCACCAAGATTTGGAAGACAGTGGATGGCTTACCTTCGTGAAACGATTCGAGGGTTTTAACCTTTGTGTAGCATGAAAGTTTTCCATAACCTTTGATGGCTGTCGAGCCAAGGTAGGCGATGTACAGTTAGAGATTGATGAATAGTTTATCAGCTCAGCTATGGGGTTACCTACTTCGGGACAACGTTGCTTTAAGAATTGCAAGGTCAAGGAAGTGCCATGGACATTGTTGTTTCTATCCCACAAAGTCACCTCTTGTGAAAAAGGTATGCCTATCTCTACACTTAAACCATGATGGCACGATACTTTGATGATAATCAAGCAGTTCGTGACCTGTGAAGGTCGATACGGACTTGTATTCCTTTACCACCGGCGTCTACTGATGATTTTTATAGGGTATCCTCTAAACATGCCTTTCTATTTTCATCNGTTGATTCAGAAACAAGACAAAAAGAAGATAGTGATGCGTCAAACCTAGGACAAAGTGATCAAAGTTTGATCTGTTGTGCACAAAACCTCGTTAGTCCTTGGTACGATGATATTATATTATGTCTTGAACATGGGTCAGCACCCCGTCACCTTGACCCTGCCAAAAGAAGAGCGTTGAGGATAAAATATGCCTCCTTTCATTTGGTTAATTTTGTACTGTTTCGTCAAAATTTTGATGGCGTACTGATGCACTGTCTTGAGAAAGATGAAGCAGAAAAAGTCTTGCTTGAGTTGCATGCAAGAGAAGCTGGTGGTCACTTCGGTGGTGAAACCACTACTCATAAGGTTTTAAGAGCTGGTTATTACTGGTCCACTCTTTTTAGAGATGCCCATGCCTTGTGTCGTAAATGTATCATCTTTCAGAAAGCATCAGGGCGGTTACAAAAACCAGCCTTTCCCTTGCAACCCGTTTCAATAGATTCTCCTTTCCAACAATGGGGCCTTGATATCATAGGTCATGTTAACCCTCTGTCCTCACAATAGCACAAGTATATTGTGACAGCCACAGATTACTTTACTCGATGGTCTGAAGTTGTTGCGCTAAGAATTGTCAACACCAGTCAGGTAATCACTTTTCTAAACTCGAATATTATCACTCGTTTCAGTATCCCTGATTTTCTAGTCTTTGACAACGCTTCATACTTTTCTTCTCTTGAGATGAGCGAGTTTTCTTTGGAGAAAGGAATTAAGCTGAAGTACTCTGCTAGTTACTATCCCCAGGGCAATGAATTATAAGAATCTACAAGCAAGAACTTGATCAAAATTATCAAGAGAACCGTGGTTGAAAATCACAAGAATTGGCACAATGCGCTGCTGAATGCACTATGGGCTGATAGGGTAACGCCAAAAGCTGCTATAGGTAACTCCCCCTTTTTTCTCATTTATGGTAGAGAAGCAATTCTTCCACCTCACATTCTTCTTCCTTCACTTCAGTTGTCACAAAAGGTCCAAGACGAAGATTGTCCCCCTTTAGAAAGCTGAATTAATGCTTTGATGAAGCTAGAAGAGGTAAGAGCCCAAGACAAGTGTAAGTTAGATCAAAATCAACAATTGGTTAAAAGCTGGTTCAATTCTAATTCTGCTTCTGATAGGAATTTTGAACTAGGCAATATCGTCTTAAAATGGGACAAACCACATGAAGGAAAGGGTGATCACACTAAGTTTCAAAACTTATGGCTTGGGCCATTTTTAATTGTTGAAAAGTTGGGTCCTAGTTCCTTTCGATTGCAGAATCTTGAAGGGAATCTTGACACCTATCCGGTGAATGGCCAAGCCCTGAAAAGATACTTTGCTTGATAGCTACCCTTGTATATTATGTAAATATTTCATTTTTGTTTGAATTTTCGTTTGCTTTCTGTTTTGATTTTGATTTGATTTTATCAGTTTGTGTTTTTTGAAAAATACACATACCTGTACACTGATCTATTCAGACAAAGATGATAGAAAATTTCTTCCCTGAAATAACTTCTGAAAATTTTTGTACAAACATCAATGATATATTTTGAAATTGATATCTGTGTTGGAAAATTTTGTTGCTTGAAAGAAGTTTACTGATTTCAATCTCTGAGCGAGGCTTGTCAAGATCATCTATTATCTTTTTACGCTATCCCTTTTCCGTAAAGGACTGAATCAGAAGATGTCTCCCTGTCTTAGGAAGTTGTTTTTGTAAATAAAACATCTCTGGAGCTAAATAAAGGACAGTGCTAAAAAATTCTGATGAGGTCTAAAAAAATATGTTAAAATATCAAGATTTTTAGCGTCACCCCGCTCAGCTATATATCTATAAAAGAAAAACAAAATAAATTATGAGTAAGGGCTATGGAAAGTGCTTGTAAACTTGTCGGGATACTGAACAGGTCTGCTGGCAGTGGGTAAATGCATGCATGGCGTCAAGACAACTTCGCCGGAGTACTGAACAGGCCCACTGGCAGCGAAGCAATGTCGGGTACATGAAAATTCGTAAAAAAGAAACCTCTTTAATGTCCTTTATTCTGATCCAGAACTTCTTGATAGGATACAAATGTCAGAGTGGGTTAAATGGAAACCCTGTCGAGGCTATGGACGCCTGCTGGCAGCAGTGGCTATGCCAATAGTATTGGAGATTTTATCTTTAATATCGTGACTTGCTAATCTTAAGAGTGTTATTGGTTTTCATCTTTTAAAACACTGTTGGAAAAGAAAGTTAATGATGATGTTTGTACGATTTTCTGGTTGTTATTTTTGAGTTGAAATTTTCTTTGTTGTCCTAATACGAATTTGTTTCTTTTGACAGAGATAACTGCTTCTACCAGTGTGTCGCCATTGTTGGCAGCCAATTCACTTTTTTCTATTATCCTATAAGCTTCCTACACCTATGTCTTGCAACATCAAGATTTTGTCGCAAGTTTCAAATAGATGACGTTTTCATTTCTTGCGACATTTACACACTTATTTTCGTTAAGTTTTCATGACTGTAAGCGTGAAAACTACTCCTTTCGAGGTCACATTTCGATCACTATATGAACTTGATATTTTTATCAATTTTCCTACTACTCTTATCTTTTGTTTATCATTATGTGGCTGGAAGAACTTTCTAACTATGCTCATTGGATATTCTTATGATTGTATAACTTGGTTTTATTGAGTTTGTAAGGCATTGAGAATTTGGATTTACACTTTTTATGACTTGCCTAATCTTTGATTCCGCATAGGGGTTATTATTAGTGTTTTCTATATATATATGATATAATCCTTATGTTAATCTTCTTATAACTTTTGGCTTGTCAACTATATGAATATCGTTTGGCACCTTGGCTAAACTTTCGATAATATACATTGGCGCATAGTTGACTTTGGGTTTTGATTTATATATCGGATGTTTGAACACTATGGCATAATGTTGGCGTGTATTGCTATATACATTTGATTTTATTAGTTGTACGCATGATTTAATGGTTGAACTACTATTATGGAGTGAACAACTATGAAATTTGGCGGTTGTACTTGGGTAATGAATATTATGCATGACATACTCCACCACCTTCGCATGCTCGCATTTATGCTTATCCCTTTTGGCTCGCTCATTGCTGTTGGTTCGGATAGCTCTGTTACTGTGTGTGTTGGTGAATTCAAACCCTTCCCTTACCATGCATTCAACTCCATAGCACCCACCATGCGAGTCGAACCCAACGGAAATCAAGCCCTGTTAATGTTTGACAATGCCCACCAAGATTTGGAAGACAGTGGATGGCTTACCTTCGTGAAACGATTCGAGGGTTTTAACCTTTGTGTAGCATGAAAGTTTTCCATAACCTTTGATGGCTGTCGAGCCAAGGTAGGCGATGTACAGTTAGAGATTGATGAATAGTTTATCAGCTCAGCTATGGGGTTACCTACTTCGGGACAACGTTGCTTTAAGAATTGCAAGGTCAAGGAAGTGCCATGGACATTGTTGTTTCTATCCCACAAAGTCACCTCTTGTGAAAAAGGTATGCCTATCTCTACACTTAAACCATGATGGCACGATACTTTGATGATAATCAAGCAGTTCGTGACCTGTGAAGGTCGATACGGACTTGTATTCCTTTACCACCGGCGTCTACTGATGATTTTTATAGGGTATCCTCTAAACATGCCTTTCTATTTTCATC
>JZKD02S2328008.1:0-10141 GCA_000966675.3 Picea glauca
TGAGCAATAAGAATATTGATACCTTACCTCATGCATGTTTCCTTGGCATATTGTCATGGTTTTACCACTTAAATATGTATCTTCTTGAATGTTATTATGCTATCTTGTTCTAGTTTTCCATTATTTCTTTGCATTTGATTAGTGTTACATTTTACATCTTTTGTGGGCTAACATTTCCAACAATCATGAATAGTGAGGATTATAAAGAAAAGATGATTGAGCACCTTACTTTGAGTGGAAGCTACAAGAAACTAAATAGAATCTCAATAGCTAGAATAACTAGGTAGGTCAAAAAGGTTATAAAATATTCCAACTTGGATGAAATAACCAAAAAAATGTTGCTTCCAAAAATCCATAAGGAAGTAGTGCTTCTCAGACCGATTGTCAGCACAATTGGTTCTCTCACTTATCAACTAGAAAAATATGTGGCGAAGATCTTATGCCCCTTATTTGGAAATTTAGACTTTTTTGTAAAGGATTCCTTAGACTTTATGAGGATCATTAAAAAAAGCGTTGAAACTGTGAATCCAAATAGGGAAAAAAAGTAACTCCACACTTGATGTGATTTGCATTAGCATGATAGGTTAATAAATACAACAATAAATGACCTTTGGTCTTCCATAACTGAAGATGTTTCCTTTCATGTACGACTGTTCATATTTACAATATTATTACAAGTAATGCAACCACAAAGGATTGTGTGTCCAACATTCCCCTCCTTAATCTAAAGGGGTGTGTGTGAGTCCCAACATCATTCTGAACTTCTCAAAATTTTCTCTTCCAAGTGCTTTGGTGAAGATGTTTGAAATTTTCTCATTTGTGGAATGATGCCTTAAGTGAATAGTTTTTGCCTCTACATGATACCGAATCAAGTGATACTTTATGTTGATGTGCTTGATTCGATCTTGGAATTTAGGATTCTTGGCCAACTTGATTGCGGAAGTATTTTCAATTAGAAGAGGAGTAGAATTCACTTGTTTCTCCTGAAAATCTTCAAGTATTTTCCTAATCCACAAAATCTCCTTTGTTGTTTTTGCAACTGCCACATATTTTGCCTCTGTTGTCGAATCTGTTGGAATTGATTGTTTGCATGATCTCCATGAGATAAATACTAATCCAAGACTCGTGAGATAACCTGAAGTTGATACTCTAGTTTCTTTATCCCCAACAAAATCTGAATCATAATATCCGATCAAGTTGAATTCATCTAGAGTACTTGCGTCCAAAATCTTGAGTTCCTTTCAAGTATTTTAGAAATCTTTTTGAAGCATACCAATCTCCTTCATAAGGCTTTTGCATTAACCTAGAAAAAATCCCAACAACAAATGAAATGCATGGTCTGATGGTAGTAAGATAGATAAGACTTCCCACAAGTTTTTTATACTTGGTTGCATCCTCAAATTCATTCCCTTCTTTTGATGTGAGTTTCAAATTATAATCCATTGGACTAGAAACAAGATTTCACTCAGCCATGCCAAACTTGTTCAACATTTCTCCAATGTACTTCTTCTAGGAGATGAATATGTACTTTCAATTTTGTATCACTTCAATGCCCAAATAGTAGTGAAGATGTCCCAAATCTGTCATCTTGAAGCCTTTCTTCAACTCTTTCTTTATGGATGCAATGTAGTTCTCATTGTTCACTATTATGAATAGATCATCTACATATACTACAAGATACACAACATTTTTTTCAACTTTCTTGACAACAAATTTGCATCGTCAAGATTGAAATGCTTGAAATTCAATTTCAGAAGATGCTCAATTAAATTTTCATACCATGCTTGTGGTGCTTGTTTCAAGCCATATAAGGATTTGATGAGCTTTCATACCTTATGTTATTGTCCCTTCACAACAAAGCTTTATGGTTGAGACATGAACCCAATCTCTTTCAAGTCCTCATTCAAGAAAGAAGTCTTCACATCCATTTGATGAATTTTCCATCCATTTTGTGTTGCCATGGAAAATAGAGTTTAGGGAGCCCATTTTGTTGTGGGGGAAAGAGTCTCCTCATAACCAATGTTGATATTATGGTAGTTGTGGGAGGTATTTACCTCCACGTGTAACCTTGACGAGAATAGAATATCCCAGGAAGCAAGAAATAACCCTAAAGCATTGAACATAATCCTAGAAGACAAGTCGGCTCAAGGAAATAATTAATATTAAGTATTTAGTCTCCAGAATGAGAAGTCGGCCCAGACAACTCAGGAAATAGTATAAATACAAGTAGCCAGACCTCATTTTGTACACACTGCTCAAAATTGCAACTGGGAAGAAGTGTGCACTGCAGGAACTGGGCTAGTGCACAAGTCTAGGGAGCAGCTGCAGCCGGTAGCTGTCGCAATCTGGTTTCCTGGTTTAGGCTCAGACTTTCTGTTGGTTATGGTTGGACTTTCTGATCGGTCTTGGTTATCCTTATGCATTAGTCGTGGTTGGCTATTGGTTTTCTTCTGGAATCATTCTCTGTCAAGGTTAAGGTGCTCGAGGGTGGCTTCGGCTTATGTTTGGGTGACAATATTGCTATATTGCCTATGGTTAAATGAGCACATCTATTACTTTCTAACAGGTTATGGGCCCACCCTATCTTCAGACAGTCTAACCGCTGGAAGATATATTGGGACGATTTTCTCAGTTACAGTTGCAGTTGTAGCCAATTTTTGTTGTAGTAATGAAACCCTAACCCTCTTGTTGAGGCAACTTAAGTGAAGAGATTGAACTAATTTTTGGATAGCCTAATGCGCCCTAGCCTAGCGCACCTCCTGGTATTCTCAGCAAGCCAAGACGTCAAGTTTGAGTTTTTTGGGTCAAAGTCAAAGGTTGACCAAGTCAAAGCAGTTATGACTTACTCTATGAAGTCAGAAAACAAGTTAGAAGGGGCTTCTAACTTCAGATCATGGAAGATAAGGATTGACCTCATCCTTGCCAAGAATAAAGTGTTGAACATCGTGAAAGGAAAGATCATGGAACCACAGTTCGAAGGAAAAGAGAAGGAACCTCATAACATTGCAGTTATGGAGAAGTTCAAAGATAATGACATCAATGCCATGAGTATCATAGTGGACTCTATAAAATACCACTTGATACCCTACAACTCCCATCTTGACTCATCTAAGAAGATGTATGATGCCCTAACAAACCTCTTCTCAGTTAGAAACATTGGACAGGTAATGAGTCTGAAGAATGAGCTCTGTGACATGAAAATGAATGATGATGACAACATAACATCATACTTTGTGAGAATATCTTAGTTAAGAGATCAAATACAAGTTATTGAAGAGATCATTTCAGAGAAAGAACTGGTAAATATAGTACTCAATGGTCTTCCCAAGATATGGGATGCATTTTCCGCAAGCATGAACACAAGGAAGGAGTATCCTACATTTGAAGAACTTTGGACTTGTTGTGCACAAGAAGAATCAAGGATTAGTGAAAAAGATAAACCTCAAAAGAAATACGATGATCAAGCCTTCACAACAAGGTTCAACAATTTCAGGAATAAAAGGAAGTTTGGATCAAGGAAGAAGCCAAATCAAGAGAAAGATATGTCAAAAATACAATGCTTCAACAGTTGAAAATATGGTCACTACAAGAATCATTGTCCCGAGCTAAATAAAAGGAAGGAAACACATGAAGCATCAATTGCCAAAGAAAGGAAACCCTCAAAGAAGACCAAGCAGGATAAAACATACTTCTTCTTCTAAGACAAGGTAACAATATTCTTCATAGTTTTTGTACATACCATGTTTACATAGTCTCTGTACATATCTTGCATATCTATTTCCTAGAATATAAGATGTTCAAAGAGAAACAATACCTATGGAAGAATAACAAGATAAGGATTGATATCACAATGAATCTAAGACAAGCAATACACATGGAAAGATGAAGTACATAGACAATCCTTGGTAACAATTCCTGTGGAAGCTATTACAACTGTCGAAATCAGAATCAAACTTGAAGAAAACCTAGAAGAAGTAAAAACCGAAATAAGGATGCAGACAGAAGCGTGGACTCTCTTAGATGGAGGGAGCCAATTATATGATTCCAAATGAAGAGAATGCATTAATGCATGAAGCAAGGATTATGAGGGAGCTAATCCTAGATAATATGATCCTTTGAAGATCATGAAGTATCTATCCATGTTCCCATCAATGGTAGCAACCATGAAAAGAAACACATGTTCGGTTTGACTTTAGAAGAATTCTTCTTCGAAAAGAATCCCTAAATTATCAGTGGTTGTCCATCCACATCCATGATCCTATGATGAAAGGAAGAAAGTTGGAAACTTCGGGGCATGGAATCTATAGAAAACTCCATGGACCCAAGAGCTAAAGAGAAACATGAGGAAGAACATGAAGATTCCAAGAGAGAAAGAAAAGCCAGAACAACTAGTCATTATATCAAGAATCACAAGACTACCAGCTTGGTTTGAACCCACTAGAAGCAATCAAGTAGAAGAAACATAATTTGTGATGAGGAAAAATGTATGAAAGACTTATGAATAGAAGCATTGCGAGATTCAGAACTATAGGTTATCCATAATGGAGGGAGAAGACTATGATGATTGCTTGTTCCAGTAAACCAGACATACCTCTACATGAGCCATTATATCTTCTGCAATATCCATGGGTTGGAGTTTACATCAGATGAATGTAAGGAATGTTCTCCTCAACAAGAGTAATTGAAAAAGAAGCGTATGTAAAGCAACCTCAAGGTTTTTGAGGTATACCAGAAAGAGACTCTTGTATGCAGATGGAAGAAGATCTTGTATGAATTCAAACAACTTGGTGCAGAGCCTCCAATGTACAGTAGAAGTGTGGTGAAAATTTTCTATAACAGAGATATTGTATCCGAATGGTTACTCAGAAGTCTAGGATGATGGTTTGATAATCCATGACAAACTCTCATGATAACAAAAGAAGTACCACTTGGATATGTTCCAGTTTGATCCTTGCCACAATGTTATGAGCTAGTAGAAAAAAAAAGAGTTGAATCCAACTATGATATACTATAATGATCAGAGCTATATGAAGCCTTCAGAGAAAACCAGTGTTCTAGAAAGACCGAAGTAGATTGAAATCGAGCATTGCATTCTCCATGATGAAGTCTAGAAAAGAGAAGTGATTCTCCAATATCTATCTCCACAGATGAGTAGATAGTAGACATTTTTGGTAAATCCTTTGTCCAAGATGAGAGAGTCTGTGTACTCAAGAAACAAGTTGGAGATCGTGGAGACAACTTCCTTATTAAAAGGGAAGAGATGACTCCCAGGTTGGGAGGGAGCACTGATGTGCTATTGATTTATGGACAATCATTTTTCAAGTTCGAAAAATGGTCCAGGATGCGCAGTTCCTTTCCAGTTCGGAAAGTGGCTTGAGATTTTTGACGGACAGGCATTTTCCAGTTCGGAAAATGGTCCAGATCGAACGGTCATTTTCGTAATGAAAATGGTTCAATGGATTGTTGATGTACCATAGACATCGATTCCCCTTGTGGTCAGTATGGGGGAATGGTCTAGGACAATCTTTCTTCTTGACAATCACTCTCGGTAGTGGTCAAGAAGACTGGTCCGCCTCGTTGGACAATCATTATTTCGAAGCTCACAATTGTGAGCAGTTTCGAAGAATGGTCCATTTTTGGAGGTTGGTGCAGGACAGTCATTTCCTTAGGAAATGGTCTGGACAGACATTCCCTAGGGAAGATTCATTTTCTCTAGGTTGTACTTTGTTTAGTGTCGGAGGAATGGCTCAGATAGATGAATGGTCTAGGTTCAACAATCAGGGACAATAATTCCCTAGGGCAGACTCATTCTCTCTAGGTTGCACTTTGTTTAGTGCTGGAGGAATGGCCCAGATAGGTGAATAGTCCAGGATCATAAATCAGGACATTTATTCTTCTATGCTTGAGAATAATAGTCCAATAGCTCATGACTGATGTTTTACCTTCTAAGGGCAGATGCTCTTCCAGATCTCACAGATGTGAGTGGAAGAATGGCCTAGATGACTCAGTTTATATCATGACATTATTTTTCTGTGCAGGTTGATATCAGATGATATCATTCCTATGGCGACTGTATGTCTCTGGACAGTAGATGTATGCTACTGTGGTGGGTGTGTTCCACTGGTTGTGACTATGTTTTACTAATTAAGTAGTTGTGTGCTACTTGGTGTGGTAGTGTACCACTGGATTGTAGTTGTGTACTACTATGGATAAACACAATTGTGTTCTATTGAATAACATTGTTTTGTTTGCCTTGTAGACTATCAATAGTGTTGAAAATGATTATTAGCTAGATGGATGATCAGTGTACTGATGGACAGAGATTCTCCAGACGGAAAATGGTCCAGGACATTTATTCTTCTAGGACATATGCCTAGATTAGAAGAATGGTTTTTGTATCACTCCTTGGAATGAGTGACTTATTCAACATCATGTCTGATTACTCAGATGGAGTATGGTTTTGAGAAATTATGAAGTTGATATTGTCAAATAACACTGGTAGTGATAATGGTGCTCGTGATCTAATCATGAGATAGTCTATATGACTATGATGATGCTACTGGTTCAATGGTATGTTTGTGATTAAGACCATTGCCTTCAATACCTCCCTAGATAGGAGAGAGTGTTGATATTATGGTAGCTGCGGGAGGTATTTACCTCCACGTGTAACCCTGACGAGAATAGAATATTCTGGGAAGCAAGAAATAACCCTAAAGCATTGAACATAACCCTAGAAGACAAGTCGACTCAAGGAAATAATTAATATTAAGTATTTAGTCTCCAAAATGAGAAGTCGGTCCAGATAGCTCAGGAAACAGTATAAATGCAAGTAGCCAGACCTCATTTTGTACACACTGCTCAGAATTGCAGCTGGGAAGAAGTGTGCACTGTAGGAACTAGGCTACTGCACAAGTCTAGGGAGCAGTTGCAGCTGGCAGTTGCCGCAATCTGGTTTCCTGGTTTAGGCTTGGACTTTCTGTTGGTTATGGTTGGACTTTCTGACTAGTCTTGGTTATCCTTATGCATTAGCCATGGTTGGCTATTGGTTTGCTTCCGTAATCATTCTCTGTCAAGGTTAAGGTGCTTGAGGGTGGTTTAGGCCTATGGTTTGGTGACAATATTGCTATATTGTCTATGGTTAAACGAGCACATCCATTACTTTCTAACAATCAACACCTTCTTTATGTGAAAATCCTTTTTCCACGATCCTTGTTTTGTGCTTGTCAAGTGAGCCATATGATTTGTACTTGTTCTTGAATACCAACTTGCAACCAATCGGTTTGGCTCCATATGGAGGGTCCACCAACTTCCATGTCCCATTATTGATGAGAGCATCATATTCCTTTTGCCTGGATTCTTTCCATTCGTCAAGAGAAGCAACTTCTTTAAAGGAAGTTGTTATCCAGATTTATAAATGGAATGAAATTGAATATCGATGTATAGAAAATAAATACACGGAGATACAATAAAACATGACTTCTATTAATAAAGAAAATATGTTGAAACTGTAAAAATGCAGACTGAAACAAACTTGCTCAAATGGTGGCAACTTATCTCTGAGAAGAGATGTGACGACTACGCTCATTCCCCATAAGATGGTTACAATGAGGCTCCAAAGGAATTGTTAACATAAAGAATAAATGAGAAAACCATAAACATCCAAAAAACTAACCCTAGGAGATGAAGCGCCAAAAGTCATGTGGGCCCTGATGGGGTAAGTTGGTACATCAACTTCTCGGGGTCGTAACTTTTGCATACGATCTTCATTTTTGGCAGACGATGGCTCATTGGAAATAACTATCTGAGGACTATACACATTATTTTCACACTTTGTCCAAAGCCTACAGTGTGACTATGTCGTGCCCAAAAAATGTTGTCTAGGGCCTCAAAACGACCTCGAAAGTTTAGGATCTGGAAAACTAGGAAAAATTACCAAAATAAAAATTGTTCTTTAAGCTAGTGGAATAGGTGGGTGGCCACCGATATACATATGGATTAGTCCTCCCCTCTTAGGAATCAATGGTATCCATTGGGTTGTGTTCCCCCATCATATGGGGAAACTTCTACTGAACTTGGCCCCGGTTGAGCCACCTACATTGGTGCAGGATTTTCCATGCTTTGACAACCTGATAAAGATGGATCCTTTGTTAACGAGTGCCCTTAATCCAAGGGTCCTTGATCTAATAAATAGTTTCTTGTTCCATGCAATTAGGGTTGATCTTCGTCGGTGTCAATTTCTCTGCGATCTCTGATGTGTCCAATAATGGTGGGAAGTATGGCCGAAGGAGGTCCACATTAAACATGGGTGCAAACCAAGGAAGGGGGTAATACTTAGCTCAAAATCATTGTCTCCCACAACCTTGGTAATGGTTTAAGGTCCATAAAGAAGTGGACGAAGCTTTCGATGGGGTCCTGTAAGGTGCTCTTTCTACAAATGCAACCAAAACTTGTCTCCCACCTGAAACTTGTGTAGCACCCAGTGTTGATCATAACATTGTTTGTACTTAGCATTGGATTTCTGTAAAATAACATGGACCTATTTCTAGATGTGACGAATTCGTTCAATAAATTGGTGACTTTGTTGACCTCATATTGAGCATGGGATGATTCTGCCTATGTGGATGCGAGGGGTAGTGCGACATCAATGGTACCTAATGGTTGAAATCCAAACCCCACCTGAAAGGGATTGTGGTTGGTCGATCTATGAAGGGCTCTATTGTAGCTTTGTTGAACATAGGGGAGAATCTCATCCCATGTGCGTGGATGTTTAGAGTTGTACATGCACAAGACATTCATGATCATTATGTTGATGACATATGTTTGGCCATCAATTTGGGGGTGGAAGGTGGTGGATTTGGTGAACTCGGTGTCCAACAGTGACCATAGGTTGGACCAGAATGTGTTGAGGAACCTACTATCCCGATCTAATATGATGGTATTTTGTATCTTGAAGCATACCCACAATCATTCAAAGAATATCTTGGTAGTGGCCTCCATTGTGATATTCTTCTTGTAGGCTATGAGGATGATCATCTTAGAAAACAAATCTACTGCCACAAAAACATAGTCATTTCCATGCTTGGTTGAAGGAAGGCTCGACATGTAGTCCATCGAGATGGATTCCCATAGGCTACCGGGAGTAGGCAGATGGGTGTACATGACTTTCTTCTTGGTGGTTGGTGTTGGGTATGTGTTATATTCTTTGCATGTGTGTGTGGGGGTGCATTAGGTTCGACAACTGCGTCTGATGATCCCTCTAGTAGTTCTCTTTGTGCCGTGTGTGTCGGGCGCTTTCCTAGGGGGGTCCCATGGGGGTGCAGGTATGCCCCCCCTTGGTTATGCATAGTGTTTGGCATCGGGAATTATCCCGGGGCCGAACTTTGAAATTTGTTTTTGGGCGGTTTTTGCTATTTTTAGCGGTTTACTAAATTAATCTCGCATTAAGGGATTAGGGTTTTGGTATCTACGGAATACCTAAAAACATTGTATATATTGTATGGTGAATGGTTAAATTCGATATAATGAATATAAGAAAAGTTTTTCTGGTTGAGGGTTTCCGGTCTAAAATCTCTGTGTACTCTATGTATGAGCCATTGATTAAATTATGTTTTGCTTAAGAATCTATATGCATTGCTTTACTTCACAGGTTTAAAACTTACAGTTGGTTTGGAAATGGCATAGGTAGTGCGAGACCTGATATACTTGTTGACGTCCTGCCAAAGTTTTAGCCAATAGAAATGATTCTATAGTACTGCCACAGTATTTTCCATGCCAAAATGTCCTATCATCCCACTGTAGTGAGCTTCCCAAATTGGCTTCACACGCTCGCTTGAAGGAAAACAGAGGTGGCCCAAATGACATAACAGTCTATCCTGAATGTGAAATTCAATGACAATCATGTATGTGTCTAGCATCTGATAAGTGGTAGCGAAGTCAAGATCACTCTTGTAGAGTTGGGCCCACTCAAATGCCTCATGGCCACAAGAGTGGAGCATCGTAGTTAAGGAGTCAATTGGAGGTCGATTGAGGCAGTCAAAAACTCAATTGGTGCTCCATATCTTATATTTGATGTTGATATTGAACTGCTTCAATTATGTGGACCACTTTTGATGGAGTTCGTTCTTAATTTTCCTTGTGTCTG
>JZKD02S2328019.1:0-19706 GCA_000966675.3 Picea glauca
ATGGTGCAAATATTTCCAGTCTTTCTTTTTTTACACCTGCAGAGTTATACTCCAGTTTGAAGAATACTGCAGTGATGAAATGCCCAAATGCTTAACCAGGAAGAAATGTGTAGTGATTTGGCAACCTGAACACAGTTGCACGGTAATAGATCTTGTCTGTTTTAAATTTTTTATGTTTCCATCCCCAAGGTTTAGGTATTCAAGGGTTCTACAGACAAGGGTTTGCCCTGTGCTATAGCTCTCTAATATACGTGTGGGGTCCAACAGTGATACTCGACCCAATATCTCAGGGCACTAACTAAGGAGGCTAGACCGTGCCCTTAGCCATACTACCCGAATACCCATGTACTAGAGAGTATCTTCTCGAGTGCTGTTCTCAGTGGCACTATAGCAGTCAGGCGACCAATCGATTTATCTAAAGAGGGCTTCAGGTAATCTAGGCCAATCCGTACACAGGTGCTGTCTAATGCGCTACCACTCGAAGGGGTACCGACATGGGTTACAAGGATGGCCAATAGATGTGCGCTTAAGTACCACTTGTATTTCCTGCATGTATGAATCCCTCAACCGTGGGTTTATGCGCGTAACGACAGGTCTCTGTGGCTTAAAGACGCCGGAATACATCTCTACCCTGCAAAAAAAATTTAACCCACAATTTCTGCCGAGGAAAGTGATTTCATACCACTTGTAATATTCTAGATATAAAAAGTATGCAGAACATAAATAAAATGCTAGAAATGGCAGATAAACAACAATATAACCAGAACAACACCACAATAACACTGAAATGATATCAAAATAACACTAGAAAGAACACTTTGATTCTGAGAGAAATGTTCACGACCCTCTTTGAGGGGGAAACCTCCAGTCGAGCAGAGCTCTATTACAATAATATCCAAGCTAGGGTTCTCATACCGTTGACTCATATTTATATTAAATATGTCAATCAAAAGAAGCATCTAGAGGAAGATCCTTCTAGAAGCGGAAGCTTCTATTAGGTCTTCTTACATTCAACTTATTCTACTTTATTGCAAGGCCTTATTAATATTGACCTTTATTACATCCGAATATATTGTTCTACCTATGTGCGGGTTAGGTCCCTAACATAAGCTCAGCCCGAGTATTAGCAGTGTCTAAAATGGTGTTAAATTTTTTTAAAGCAATGCTAGTCTGATCTTGAAGACCGGGCTCAATATTAGGCTACCTTGCAACATCTACAGTGATTAAGAAATGAAATAGTCAAAGAATCAATATAAGAAAAATAGATATATTCGATGATAATCAAGCATAAAAATCAACGAGAGAGATATTGAAGAACTCCCCAGTATGGTCGCCAAATAAATGTTGAGGAAAAGATATGAAATGATCTTACTCAAGCATTTTCAGATCNGATCGAGCCTCTCTACTCATCACGGGGGATGTGGAGGTGATGATACATGTGCTTCAGATCAATTCGCCTAAGGTCTAGGTTTGTTCACTGCCTGTATTTATTTTTCTTTCTATTTTTGATTAAATGAAATGGACCGTCTCTGTCCTTTGCCTGGGATTTTCAATGAAATTAACTGGGCCTTTTTGCTTTGGTCTGTATTTTGAAATAAATGAACCCAGTCTCTGTCATTTGCTCTATATTTCCAGAGAAATGAACTAGATCTCTTTCACTTGCTTTGCATTTCAATGAAATGAACCGGGTCTCTATCACTTGCTATCCATTTTTAATTAAATGAACTGGGTCTATGTCCTTTGCTTTGTATTTTCAATGAAATGAGCTGGGTCTTTGCTCTTTGTTATGCTTTCAATGAAAATCACAGGCAATGAATGGGTCTTTTGATGTGCATTTTCAATTTATCTCAGTTCCTTGCTTGGTAATTTCATTCATATGAATTTGGTATGTCCTTAGCTTTCCATTTTCAATGAAATGAACCGGTCCTTATAATCGACCTTGTATTCCTTTTCTTCTGCTCTGTATTCTCAATTACATGAATTGGTCCCAGTCTTCTACTTTGTATTCTCAACGACATGATCTGGGTTTTCGTCCTCTGCTGCTCTGTATTCGCAATGGCATGAAATATGGCTTTGACCTATGCTCTTTATTCTCAGTGAAATGAAGCAGAGTTAAATATTGTCATTTATTCGACCATGATACAACTTATTGTGTTTCCATGTTTTGGCATCCATTTAGCAGTTATTGTCCACGGGGCTCCATAGCGACATCAAAAAGCTGGTAATGTTTTCATATTATGAAGTTCTTTACGTATTGTTATATCCTAATAGATTCTACAACCTAGCAATATGTATTGTTATATAGTAAGAGATGCTACAACCTAGCATTTTGTATAATTGCATATTATTACATTATTTACGGATTTTGTCTAACTAGATTCTTATAATCTTTTAGAGTTCAAAGCATGCAGATTACATGGCAGTAAGGAGATTGAATCACATAACTATTTGCAGTAAGGAGATTGAATCACATATCTATTCGTCTTTCAACCTCTGAACATAAAATTATGATAAGTTAACAACTTCCAAAAGCGCGGTTAAGTTGGTTAACTGGAGAGAGATGTGTTCCTTAGGCTATGTTAGCCAGGAAATGGTGCTTTTACCAATGGTTTGCAGGGTTGCACTAGTTGTGATCATGCGTTTATGTGTTCTTCTACTTCTATTTCTAAGGTTTCGAGTTTTATTATATAATATTTGACCTAATCACATTGTCTTTAGAGCTAAGATAAAAAAAATATTTATAATTTAGAGAATGTGAAGCCAACCTGCACTACATGTTTACATACAAATGTCAACGTTAATACTGCAAGCATAACTTTGTTTGAGATGTTGCTATAGTCACATTGTCATTAAATGTAAAATAAAAAAATATTTATAATTTAGAGAATGTGAAGCCAACCTACACTACATGTTTGCATACAAATGTCAACGTTAATGCTGCAAGCATAACTTTGTTTGAGATGTTGCTACTTTGTTTGTAGTTTAAATTATGAAATCATGATACAAGTTGGTAAAGCTTCTAAAACTTAGTAGAGGTGCCATCAACCATCAATGCTAACATTTAGTTAAATGAGATAAAGTGGAATCTTAACTAAAATGTATGGGCTTTGGAGTCCTTTGGAGTCCTCCGTGGGGTGGAGGCAATATGTTCCCTCTGGTTCTAGATTTGATGAGCATTTTATTCCAACACATTAGACTTTTATACACATAATTTGTTGTAAATATAAAATATTTGCATTATAGTAAGTTTGTGGTTTAATGTGTACAATGTAACTAGCACTTATTTGGTAAAGCGGAAATGTTCTTGCTAGAATATTCCTCTTCTTAGCAATCAATCTCATGATCCGGATTTATGCAAGAACACAATGAAATACAAAAATACATATAGACGTAGAGATACAACGGAAATAAAACTTCATTTCATTAACAACAAATGACTGAAATATGCTTACAGACATAATGGAAATGAAATAGCTAGTGCGCTGGTAGCTTATCTCTGAGAAGAGATGTGGCGGCTACTGGCCTCTGAACTCTGTGTTACATTGAGACTCGAAGGCCTATATATTATTGAGAAACAATGGAAAACCCTAAACATCCAAAAACCTAATCCTAGGAGATGAAACGCCAGAATATGGGCCCCGTCAGGGTAAATTGGTACATCAATTTCCCGGGGTTGTAACTTTGGCATACTATCTCCATTTGACGCACATGATACATCGTTAGAAATATCTATCCAAGGAATACACCGCTGACAGTGAATATTGAGTTTGGAGCGAACTCATATTTGCCAAAGCATTGATGCCGAAAAAACGTCGTTTAGGGCCTCAAAACAGCTCCAGAAGTTCAGTACCCAAAAAAAGATGCTAAAAATAGTGAATTGTGCTACAATTAAGGAAACTGAAAGAAACAATGGTGTGGGTCCAAGTGGAATTGGCAGGTGGCCATCAATATCCACCTAGATCATCTCATCTACGAGGTCATTTTCCTATTTAAGGATATCACCTTTCAGGAATTATGCAAACTAGTTTTCCATGTTTTCTATAATATACTCTTTCAAGCAAGTTTAGTTTTCTTTCTCATAATTATGAGATCTTGTTTCCTCACATTGCTCCTCCTTGTATACCAAATTTGCATATTCATGTTGGGTTTCAACTTTTTCTTAATTGAGTTTTATCTCCCCACCTACTACATGTGGGTGCAAATAGCTTGAAAACCCCAAAATGTGAAGCGTTAACTCGAATTGAGTGGGTATAAGACTAATGTGGAAGTGAGTGGGTATAAGATTGATGTGGTATTGTATAGTTATAACCCTAATATTGGGTTAAGGAGTTACACAATACCAGTGAAAATGGAGTTACTACTAGTATAATTTTGATTTTAATAGGGTGAAGCCTAGATTCACATGAAGTCAAGAAAATGGGTGTAAGGCCTAAAGGAAGAATAATCTTGAGAATACAAAGGTGTAGTTCAAGGAATGATCTTCTAGAAGGAATAAATTGAATTAATAAAATCAAAGAGTCCTTTTCATGCAAACAAATAAAATCATACTAGTAACAATAAAGAAGGGTCTCTAATGAGTTCACATAGGGTTAGAACCTCCAACCTAGATCCCAAGCTTGAAATCCACTTGAAGAAATAAAGGAATCCTCTCCTTGAGTGTTGGGATCCAATTAAAAATGTAATAGTATGATTTTAAAAAATGAATAGATAAGCATGTTTATGAATCTTATCTCGAGCTTCAAAAGGTGGAATCTAATACCATGGGATAACTTTACTACTGTTTGGTTTCTGCGATAACTGTGAGCATGTTTTACCTTCCAAATCTGTTTATGGGCGTAAAATCGCCCTTTGTCAACAAGAAGGGTTACCCTCGGTAGGAAGTCCCAATCATACCTCTCACCATTTGGAATAGGGAACCCATCTAGATTCTGGCCCGACAACCATTTATGGTTTTGATTTTACCAATTGCGGCCTGGTCCACCAATGAAGGTGAATGATGGATGGATATGCAAATGGAATATGTAGATGAAGACTATGTAAATGCATTGAAATAAATCTAATCTACTTCTAGTCTATCATTTCCTAGCTAGGAGCGAATCATCGAAAGTGAATGAGTTGTAATGAAACTAAACAATGCTAAGACCCCACTCAGATAGATGTCATGAAGGTGCACAGTTAGAAACACATGTATACACATACATTAAACTAAAAAATTATCAATCATATCTATGTATACATCAACAAATCATATGCTCAAGATGTATAATATAAGAAAGAATAACAGTATTGCAAGAGGAACATCAATTGCATCAAAAAACTCTATTAGCAAATGCATCCTTACAACCCATGTGAACAACATACATTTCTCTTGAAATTATAGTTCGTAGCAAAACAACAACACATGCAAGTTTTTCTCTCTATCAAAAGCTGGCCCTGAGGGCTTCTCAATATTAACAGTTTCAACAGTAGTACATCAAAGCTCCAAGGAATGGCTACTCAATTTTAGTTGACAATGTATTCCCAAAATAGCTTAAAAATGTACAATGCTTGAAGAGCCAAAAAGCCATCCCTTCGGGTACAATTCTCGTATTTATTGAAGCTCAACATGACCTTTTATTTATCCCTGTGACCTTTTATTTATCAACATTTTTCCTTATCCTCTTTGTAATGATGAGAGGACAAACATGATAGCTACATTTCAAATTTTCTCTTTAGCACTAGTGGGCTATCCTAGATCTCGGCTATAGTGTGTGTCTCCCATCGTAATGACTTGCTTGGACATTGGGAGATTCTATCATCGTAGGGTTCAGACTCCCTCTTCAACCATTTGAGTTTTATTCCATTTGTTGATCCCTCGTTGTTTTGGCAATTGATGTTGTCCTTAATGCTCTATTGTCCCTGGTTGTAGATCACATTGCGAGGATTTTGAGTACGACCTCCTCTTGACATTGGTACCTGGCACCATTCAACATGCAATGAATGAGTGACCAAAGAATATTCTCAAAATACACTATTAACACCACACATTTGAAACCATAGAACTAAAAAATTAACTAAGTGAGAGTTTATATGTGCTTCCCCTAGTTCGGTTCCTGGTTCCTCTACCCTTGATTGAGGTGTCATGTTCATCGAGGTTGTTAACAAGGTGTTAGATATTAATACCAAACAATGTATACAATAAGTAAGGAATTTCTCAAATCATATAACTAGGAAGTTGTAGATCTCAAAAAGACCTTTCCAATTGTATAAAGAATGCACAAAACAAACACTTGAGTAAAACATTATGGCCAAATTAAGAAACACACTTTTGTCTCTTTCCAAGGAGTTAATGGGTACTCCTCCAATTTTTTAGGAGGATTTAATGGGAGCTCCTCTTATTTGTTTTGTAGGAGTTTGAATGAACTCCTCTGGTGTAAACCGAAATATTTTGAATGAACTTGGAGCACTTTGAAGGAACTTGCAGATGAGTTTGTGGGAACTTCTCCTTGGTTTTCGAAGGAGTTTGAAGGAAATTTTGGAGAAGTTTGTGGGAACTCCTCCGGTATGAACCAAATCTCATCAAACGAACTCTTTCGATGTGTTTCGTAGAAGTTTCCAACAACTCCTCCTTCATGGAAAGACAAAATCGAAAAAATTTCTAAGTATCATTTTACCGGCAAGAAACAACACAAGTTTGAGTTCAAAAGCCCATAACTTTCTTATACGATGTCTGATTGAGGTGCAATTTTTTGCAACACAAGGAGCACAAAGAGATGCTTCTAGAAATATAACTGAACAATTTATTCAATAATTTGAGTGGATCCATGATTAATGAAGTCCACAGTTAACGAGGCTTGCTTGGAGGGAAATCCTTGGCGATCGTTTTGGCACTTTCAGACCTCGAATTTTGATTCAGTCAATTGTGTTGTATTCATAATCACGCAATACATACAATTATCCTATTTAAGGAGTGATAAATCCACTTTGACCAGTACTCAAAATTTGTAAATTCTAACCTTGTACAATATCTATTGTAAACAGATATTCAGAAAAGAACAGAAAAGATACAATGGCAAATACAAACATTACACAGAGATTTTTCCCTTGGAAACCCAAACCAGGAAAACCAGCATATTCTAAATTCATTCATTGTGTTACAATGTTTACAATACAAAATACATATAGGAGCCAGTGGCATCCAAAACCCTAACCCAATGACATGGATTAGTCCAAAACCCTAATTCCTTAACTGGAAATAGAAAACCATCGGCAAAGAAACCATGTGCCGAAAAACCACCTAAATATAATGTGGTCCGGAAAAATGTGGTTCCGAAAAATATGGACCCATGTGCTGAAAAGGCACTCATAGGACACTTCACGGGCATCTGGCCATCACCGCGGGCTATGGCGATCTGGATCGACAAGAACGGGAAACCCCATATGAAAGGTAACCTCTCTCATTTCCTCTGCGGAAGAGGCTTCTTCGCTTTTATTTTCGAAAACAAAGTAGATAGAGATCTCATATTTAGAAGCGAACCGTATTTCATGGGATCCAGGGGTATGTACCTCAATAGTTGGACTCCTGATTTTAACTCCGAAAATGATATTCCTAATGCTATTCATGTCTGGGTTCGCCTCCCTTTCCTCCCTCTGCATTGCTGGAATAATGAAACTATCTGATCTATAGGAAGCACACTTGGGAAGTTCATAGATCGGGCAGAACCTAAAGATGGCCTTCAAGCCTGTGCGCGCATCTGTGTAGAAGTGGATCTAGAAAAAGGCCTACCTGAAGCTATCAATCTCACCCTGGATAAATGGAATTACCTGCAACAAGTTGATTATGAACAACTTCCCTTCAAATGCAAAATCTGTCATGAGTATGGTCATTTTGCGAGGCATTGCCCTAAATCACCTGCTGAAAGCCTGACTAAAGAAGTTGAACAGTGGCAACAACCCAAAAAGAAAAAGCAACAGAGGCACGACACAAACACTAAATCCATCCTCACGCCCCCCCTGTCTAATACCACACCTGAACCTGCTCCATCCTAGAGAGGAGTCGCCCCTCCTGAAGCCATCCCCCTGAGTCGCCGACCCCACTCGTCGATAAGCCTTCTCCCTCTCATCAGGCCTCTCATCCTGAGGAGGACGATCTAGATCAAAGCTCAGAAGAAAACTCAGAGTCTGATTCACTCGCCTCCCCCATCAAAAAAGTGGGTAGAAAGACAAACCTGCATAAAAGAGAAGTTTCGGCCAGGAAGGAAATTGAACTTGGGAAACAATCAACCTTAGACCAGCATACCAGGAAGGAAACAAGACAACTAGGAACCAGAGCGGACCCAACCCCCATAAAGGGGGAAACCCTAAACCTACTAAATGATAAAAGCGATCTCCTAGAATTGCAGAGGACTAGGGAGTCGACACAAGCTCTCACTAATACACGATCTTATTAAAGAAGAAAATCTGCAAGTCCTCCTACTCTAGGAGACAAAAAAGAAGGATATTGAAATCCTTCAGGACAGTTATTTCATCTGGAGAACATGCAAAGGCGCAACAATTATCACAAGAGGAGCCTCGGGGGGAATCTGCACCCTTTGGAATCATAATTTCTTCTCTCTACAATCCAAGTAGTCCACGACACACTGGATTAAAACTTCACTCCTGCATCTACCAATAGGTAAGACTCTGACCTTCATCAATGTTTATATGTCTGCTTTATACCAGGAAAAAATTGAATGATGTTCCTCCCTCCAAAGCTTAAAAGATACTCTTGACCCCAAAGATCTCATAATAGTTGGAGACCTCAACACTACTCTCCATCATAAGGAAAAAAAAGGGGGTTCTCTAGTACGGGACCCCTCTCGTGAGCATCTCGAGGATCTAATATCCTCTTTTCACCTTCTAGATGTAAATCCCTCTAATGGTCGCTTCGCTTGGTCAATCAGAAGACTTGGACCAGGGCACATCATTGCTCATCTAGATCGATTTCTCCTAAGCAGTTCCTTCCTAGAAGATGCCTTTCTACCTTGCTCTCACATTCTACCCTGGACTGGTTCTAATCACAGACCTATCACCCTCACCCTTTCCCTCCCCGACAACCCTGGACCCATCCCCTTCCAATTCAAGCCCCTGTGGATTTCAACGCTCTATTTTTTTGACATTGTCTCAAATGCCTAGGACTGTTGGATTCAAGGCTCTCCAAACTAAATTTGGGAGCAGAAATTAAAAAGAGTCAAGATGGCCCTAAATCACTAGGTGAAGAGGAACAGAGAAAAAGAACAAGAAGCAAAGGATAGGATACTCAAGGAAATGGAAGAAACCAGAATAGAGTTGGAAGAGGGACCTATCACCCATCCACTTCTCCTCAAAGAGCAGCAAAACTTCATGGAATATCAAAAAATCGTCCACGAGGAAGAGGAAACTTGGAGGCTTAAATCAAGAAGCCTTTGGTTAACTTCAAGAGACAGAAATACAAAATTATTTCAAATACAAGTTAAAGCTAGGCTTTGGAGGGACAAAGTGAATGAAATCACAAAAGAAGATGGCACAAAAACAGACGACTTCCATCAAATTCAAGCACAAGCCAAACTCCACTTTGAAAGACTTTTAACTGAAGATGACAATACAGATATCAACATCCAAGAGAATCTATTGCTCAACATCCCGAGCATTGTTAATCAGGAGGACAACAACAAGATCAATCAAGAAGTTACAGAAAAAGAGCTTCATGAGGCCTTGTTCCAGCTTCATCCAGACAAAGCTCCAGGACCAGATGGTTTCAGTGCGCATTGTTACCAAAAGTGATGGCATATAATAAAAAGAGATCTCCTGAGGATGATACAATATGTTCAGAAATCTCCAAAGTTGGGGGGTAATACAAATTCCACTTTTTTGTCCCTTATCCCCAAAAATTTGAACCCATCCTCCTTCTCCATATTTAGACCCATCTCCCTCTGTAATGTTTCTTATAAGCTCATAACTAAAATCATAGCCAATATAATCAAACCTCTCCTTCATAAACTCATCTCCCCCAACCAAAGTGGCTTTGTAGAAAAAAGACAAATGATCGACAACATTATACTGGTGCAAGAAGCAATCCACTCTAGTAGGGAGAGAGGAGACCAAGGAATGATTATTAAAATTGATATGGCCAACGCCTTTGACAGGGTAAGGCACTCCTTTTTGCTTACAGTTCTGAAGAAATTTGGTTTTAGCCCTGGCTTCACAGCTTGGGTCTCAACTTGTATCTCCTCTCCGTGGATAGCCCCTCTGATCAATGGAAGCCCAACAAGCTTCTTCAAAAGCTCCAGAGGGATAAGACAAGGTTGTCCACTTTCCCCCCTCCTTTATATAATCATGGCCGAAACTATGGGTAGACAACTAGAAAAAGACTGAACCTCCAAAGTCATTCTAGGCATCAAAATAGCCCGAGGGATGAAGAGAATAAACCACTCCCAATTTGTTGATGACACTCTCCTTGTTGGAGGAGCCTCCATTGTCATGGCCAAGAGATTCAAAACTACCCTAGAAAACTTCACACAAGTCTCGGGAGCTCTCATAAACAGTGCCAAATCAAATGTTTACACTTGGAACACGCCTCTAAGAATTGCTTGCCTAATAACAAATGTCTTCCGCTTTCCTCTTATTGAAAAATGGCAAACCTTCATATATCTCGACAACCCTATTTGTCTCAATTCTCTCCCAAACTTAGCCTAGACTCAAACTCTTGAAAATCTCAAAAACAAATTGGACCACTAGGGAGCCTTTTGGCTCAACTTGGCAGGATGTATAGTGTTGATAAAATCTGTCCTTTCGGCTCTCCCCATCTTCCAATTCTCCTCTCTACTTGCTCCACAAACTATCAAGTCTTCAATTTACAACCTTCTATGGCGTTTTCTCTGGGAAGGGGGAAAACAGATAAGAAAAAAATCCACCTAATAAAATAGGACATAGTAAAACAACCCAAGGAAAATGGAGGTTTGGGCATCAAGGATCCAGTGCTTACCAACATAGCAATGGGAGCAAAAATTATATGGAACCTTGTTTCGGGAAGGAACGACTGGTGGAAGCAAGTTTTAAAAATAAAATATCTAGCTGGGGACAAGCTCAGGTGTTTAGATCAGCATCACTCTCTGAACAGAGGATCCCCAATAGGGAAGCTCCTCTCTGCCTCCATTCCTCTCATTCAAATCTAGCTCACCTGGATACCTGGAAATGGACGAAAGATTCTCATAGGAGCAGATAGTATCATGGGAAAGCAACCTCTCTGGCACCATATGCATCTAAGATCGATCATCAATTGGCTTGATATGCAAGGAAAAAATCATATCTCGGACATTTCCTCCTGGAACACAGATACTGGAGATTGGATAGGATGGAACTTGCCAAACATTCCAAGCAATCTTCAAGATGCAGCGCATCAGATACAAAATCTTCTAAAAGGTTGTGCCCCCATACATATCACCTTAAAAGACCAACAAGGTTGGGGAAATGGAAATTACTCTGCCAAGCAAGGGTACTCACAACTCCTCTCCCAAACGACCCTCCTCCCAAAAGATAAAATGTGGAATTCTCTTTGGACCAACAATAGTCCACCCAAAGTAAATTCCTTTTGTTGGATTCTAGCTCATGGTAAACTGCTAATAGGAGAAAATCTGTTGAAAAGAAATATGTATGGGCCCTTCAGATGTGAACTATGTGGCAAGGCATCGGAAACATCTCAACACGTCTTCCTTCTTTGCCCGTTCACTATCACGGTGTGGAAAACAACTCTTCAAAGCCTTCATCTGAGAATTAGATGGACGATCTAGCCCAGAGAACTCTTTTCAGATTGGGCCTCCCGATATCGGGGCACCTTCAGAAATCCTCTCTTCAAAGCCCTGTTCAAAGGCTTACCCAAGTTCATTTGCTGGAAAATCTGGCTCGCCAGAAACCGAATCATCTTCTCCAACCTTCGCTCCCCCCCTGATCTAGTAGCCAAAAAATCCGTAGGCCTCCTTGCAAAAGTTTTTCTTTCCAAATTCAAAGCTTTTCCTTTCATCCCCACCTCAACTATCGAATCAGATTGGATCAACTCCTTTTTCCTCCCCCCTTCCCCCACTCTCCTCTTCCTCCTCCTTCTAGATCCACCCGACAGCTTCATAAAGATATTGATTACCTTTGCTGGTGCAAAAAGCAACAAAACCACATCCTCTATTTCGACGGAGCCTCAAAAGGAAACCCTAGGGTGGCAGGAGCGGGAGGGGTGATCATCTGCCCACAAGGAAAACAAGTGCTATCTTTCCATTGGAATCTGGGCATCGCCACAAATAATCAAGTTGAAGCCTATGCTCTATATCAAGGGCTTCATCTCGCCAAAAGCAGGAACATACACTCCCTTTCAGTGATTAGGGACTCTAAGATAATCATAGGGCATGCTCGCAATGGGTCCCACCTCCCAAATTTACACTTAAAAGCCATTCTTCAAATAATTGCGGTAATGATCAAGCTCTTCCACAATATCCCTCTTTTTCACGTCCTCAGACGGAACAATCACCTGACGGACGCTCAAGCGAATCTGGCAATTGGTCTCGAGCAAGGCTCGTTGGTTGATTTCTCTCTTCATGCCAATCCCATGACTCTAAGCACCCGACACACCTGACGGACGCTCAAGCGAATCTGGCAATTGGTCTCGAGCAAGGCTCGTTGGTTGATTTCTCTCTTCATGCCAATCCCATGACTCTAAGCACCCGACAGACAGCTCCTCAGCCCACTCAACACACCGGCTGGGCCACGGTGGCGGTCAGGATCTGGACCATTCGCCCTTTCATCCATAGTGCATCTCCCACTCACCCTCCCTCTCACCTCAACACGTGGCCTGGCTTGCCACCTCCACCTGCCTCCTCCACATGCCCACCCCCACCTCCACCTACCCCCTCCACATGTCCCTTCCACACGCCCCCCCCACCTTACATCTAGACTCCTCGCCACATGCTCCTCCCCAATCCGCGACCTGCAGCCTTTCTTTCCCTCCCCAAGGTTGGGAAGTCTCTTTGGTGTACCTTGGACAACTCCAAGGTGTGGGAGAGAAAACTGGAGCGAGGTGAACATGCTCAGGATGACGTCCATAATGTATAGGGCATTAATTCCAAGCGAGGTGAAGGATCCCATCATCAGAAGCGATCATGGCTCGAATTCGTGGCAAATCTTGGGAAAATGGTTAAGTTCCTTGAATCAAATGAAGAGGAGGGAGCATATCATAGCAGGAGCGATCCACTTGTTTGGCAAGATCATTCCTGCGAAGAATAGAGTTGAGACTACTCCTTGTAAGCGCACTGGTATCTGGTTTCTTCAATTGGGGAAAGCAGGGAATTCAACCAAGATGAACAGGAAACCACCAAGAACGGTTCCAGTGGAGGAGCATGAAAAGATGGTAAGGACGGTCCAGACTCTTTAGTTACAGCTTAGGGCTATCTCTACCCAGGTTCTCTCGATCACAAAAATTACCATCTAGCATAGGAGCGAGCAACAACGAAATAAGGACGAGTGTGAAGCTCTCAGATAATAGATAGAGGCGCTCAAATTCACGGTCGGGCCAACGTTACCCACTCCCTCCACGAACACCTACATCTCAGATGAGGCCTCCTCTCCAGGACCGTGCGCTCAACTGGACCTCAACTTGTGGCCTCCAACAGAGGCAGACTCCACCGCACCAGACCAGAATAGAATGTAAATGTATGCAGTATTTTTTCATGTTGTTATTAGGCACTTTCTGCATGGTTTTTACCATCGTTACACAAACAGGCTTAGTGTTCTAGTTAGTGCCACCCCTGATCTCCATTTCCTTCTTGGAGAATTTAGGCGGGAGCATTTTGATTTCTACAAATTTTGTAACCAAAACTATATTCTCTGCCTGCGTTTTTTCGCAGATTTTTAATATATATTTTACCTAGTTTCTGTAAAAAAAAAAAGAAAAAAAAAATTCATAAATTTATGAATAAACCCCTAAATTGTCAATCGCAAGACCACTTTTTGACGAGTACCTTCTAACAAAAAGTTCATAAACTTATTTAGAATCATAGAATAGATATGCTTGTGTGTGATAGTTTAAAAGAAAACAAACCATAATTCCTTGGCCACCACTACAAAGTCTACAAGATTTTTCCTCGTTTGTAGCTCTTATATAGTTTTTGCAATTTGACTATAGTAAACTACCTAGACTTAATTTGATTGCAGATTTTGTTTATCCAACGGATATGAAGTAAAGTGAACCGTTGATATTGCTACATATTGGTTGGATAGACGAAATATACAATCAAAATAAGAATTTCCCAACAGACTAATGGTTACTTCATTTCCCATATTGGTCTCTATGTCATTTGATTTGAAAGCATTAGTAGTTGCTTCATTGCCCATCTTGTAGTTGCTTCATTTCCCATCTTGGTCTATGTGTCATTTGATTTGAAAGCATTTGAACAATAAAAGGATGTCCCTATTTCAACATTTTTCAAACCCACGTCAACTACTACTTCTTGTACTACTTGACTATTGTTAATTATGTCATCAAGCTATTGTTGAGTTTCAACGATCTAGGTTAGAGAGTAGGTTCACCATCTCATCTCTCATAAAGCATGGCGGATACATAGAACCACGTGATTATAAAAAAATAAATTAAGCATGTGTCCCATGGATATGAACACGTGGTATAATTCGACCGTTCAAGATATCTTCAAGCATATACATATGCATATTTTATACTTCAAGCATATGCACATTATAATAAATAGTTATATTTTATACTTAAGCGTTCAAGATATCTTCAAGCATATACATATGCACATTTTATACATCAAGCATATGCACATTATAATAAATAGAGCATATACATATGATTGTTAGTGGAAATGACATAAAGGTATGGTATAATATTATGTTTTTATTTTTTTTTATGTAGAATAATTGTTTACATAATAACTCTTTATATTATTTGTTAAAAACCCCGTATGGGGTGACAAGTGGCGAAGGCGTGCCAACTGGCTTTGCATTCAGCCGGGGATTAAATGCTGGAGGCCGTCACCATAGCACCCACATTAAGGATGCAGGATAGCCATAACAGCAGCTCTGCGATGGGAGGACTCCTCCCTCGAGCGATCATTTACGAGCTCGGCAAGTGTGATGTTAAAGGCGGCCATGGGTATTCGCAGTCTGATTATTCGTTTTCTCTTGTTCCAGTCTCGGCTCTGCTCCGCGTTTGGAGGTTCTGGTGTAGCTTCGTGCTCCTTGCGCCCTGGTTTACCATCCTTTCGTGGAGCATTGATGCGAGTCCTTCTGCCTGTGCTCTCAATTGGCTTCCGCCCTCGTCCCAGCCTGTGTGTATTTCATGGCGAGCGCTCTGCAACATGACTAGGAAACGAGGAACGCCTCGCCGTGGCTCTGCTTGGAACGCCCACAAGGCGCAGCGACGACGCAAAGAGAACCTCGAACGTGCTTTGGTCATAGCTACTTCACTGTTGATAAAGAAGGCTCGAGCCGAGGAGAAGGCTCTGCTCTCCACCATCGCCGAAAAGGGAATTGGCCGCAACAGTATGGACACCGTCAAGTTGGAGGGAGGCACTGAGGAACACACCGTCAAATTGGAGGGAGGCACTGAGGAATTGTACCCGGCTTGCATTGTAGAGGAGGACCCGAATTTGGAGGACTTGACGACAATGGAGGCGCCATGCGACATAGTGAGGTCTGGCAGTGGGGAATGCAAACACAATTTGGGTTTGGACGCCGATTTTCCTGGTTGTATTGTGGAAGAGGTTCCTTGGCAGGACATGGAAGCTGCGTTTGATGTTGGATGTGCGAAGGGAAGGGAAGGATGGAGCGGAGGGAAGGATGACGCGAAGCGAAGGACGCCCGACGATGAAGGTGGTGATCTGCATGGCTTCCTCCTCCGTGAGGAGCACCTGTCCTTGGTGTTTGAGCTCCGAGGCCACATGTCTGACCTGGAGCATCGTGCCCTCATCATGGGCCAGCGCCTGGACATGCTTCTCGATGCTTACTCTGGCGCTCCAGCACGACGAAAATGTCCCCTCTGCGCGTAGTCTTTCGCCATCCCGGTCGGCTCCACGTGGAAGACAAATGAAGGCAACAGGTCACCAATTACCTAGGTTTTTCATGTTCTATGGCTCTTTAGTTTTATGCTACTGTTCTATGTTCTCTTAGACTTTAGGCACCTGTCCTGGTTTCCTCCGGGCAGGACGGGTGCCACTAGTTTATAGCTATTTTTGCTATGTACCTATGCTGGTTTCTGGTTTTCGGCAGCATTTTGGGTGACTCAGACTCTTGACTATGTACATTCTGATACAGTTTTTTGATAATATATTATAGCAGACTCCTCTCTTTTTTATTTAAAAAAAATATATATTATTTGTTAAAAAAAAATCCATTTTTCAATTATGAAGTGTCATTACTTTATGTAGAAAAAAAGAATTGTTTGAAAATTAGCAATACAGATTTTTACTATATGAAGTTTATATGTATTAGGTATCATGGTGTACCATGTTAGTGGAAATGAAAAAAATCCATTTTTCAATTATGAAGTGTCATTACTTTATGTAGAAAAAAAGAATTGTTTGAAAATTAGCAATACAACTTTTTACTATATGAAGTTTTATATGTATTAGGTATCATGGTGTACCATGTTAGTGGAAATGGTATGAAAATATTGGAAAATATTTTTATTTTTATTTTTTTTATATGTAAAATAATTATTTTTAAATAACAACTTTTTAGATTATTTATTGAAATTTTTTTAATGAAGTTTCATTTTTAGAAAAAAAAGAATTATTTGAAAATTGGTCATACAAATTTTTAATATATAACTTCATAATGTTGAACATGCAACTTTGTAATGTTGAAAAGATTAAGAACAATTATTAAAATTACATAGAAATCAAGCTAGTTTAACACTAATTGTTATGTAAAAACACTCTTAAGAAATTATATGATGCACAATTTGAAAACCTTAAAGGTGATGTCTAAATAAGGGATTCAAAATTACCTTTGCTTGGTCATGGCACAAACTTATTATAGTCATTTGATGGCAAATTCATGGGAGTTTATCTGAATTGGCTATGGTTCGATGCTACTTGCACATTTTGCAATTTTTTTTGGAATATTTAGATTAGCATATTTTAGGTTTGGTTTTTGTACTTCTTTTAGAAAGTGGGTGGCTTTTGTTTAAAATAAAAAGTTTTTTTTTATTATTGTTGATATCTAAGTTTTTATCCATTTTTTCACATGGTATTAAAGTATATCAATTTCAAGGTGAATAGGATGTTTGAGTCAAAGTGTAGCTCGAAGGTAGGTATTGGATGTTGTTATCCAAACCTAATATCTCTTAAAGATAATGGAGGATAGACTTTTCATTTGACTCTTAGCTTTGTCCATTTTCCTATGAAAGATGGAGGTGGGATTTCATGGAGTATTCCAAAATCAAGACTTTTTTTTATTGAGTAAAGTGTAGCAATGTAAAATTATCCAAGATTTAGAAGAGATAAAACCAAGGTCATAGTCCTTGCAGAGTCTTGTAGACTTGTGGAACAATTTGATGACATTGGGTTTTAGCATTACAAATTTATGAAGAAAAAAAAATATTTGTTAGACAAAGACTTATTTGGAGTTGTGGAAGGCAAGGAAAATAAGACAACCTAAACCAAAGTCAAAATCAAAGGTTAATTTAAAGCCTAATTAAATCACCCCCAATTCATTAGAATCTAGTGGTGGATAGAATTGTAGATTCTAAATTATATATTGTTCAGGTTGTAATTTTAAGCATCTGGGTTAGTTCAAAAATCCCTAAAATAACATTGGTAGGTGGTACAACTAGCATTAACGTCCGACAAAGTCCTTTGGTTCTTGGCCATTCACATTTCTTTATAAATGAATTAGAAATATTCAAGATATCTTCTCCTTTGAGAGTAGAGAATGGGTACCCATGTCCACCTACTTAAAACAGGTCTTCCATTTAAATAATTCTAATAAATTTTATTTTGAGATTAATCAAATGTTAATCCTTAATTGTTTATTGTTTAAGTTAAGTGTTATCACATTAAATATTCAGTAGAAACATAGGGCTTGTGAAAGTGATTTGTTAAATACATGCCTTTAGATAAATGGCTTAACCTAGAGATCTACTAATTTACTAAAAATTAAGGTTTAATAAGACTTGGAGGCTACAATCAAATCTATCTACATGGTTTTTGTAGCTTCAACAAATATTAAAGTCATTGGTGGAGCCCAAAAAGGTCATTTATGTGTGCTCTTTGGTATGTGGTAGTTTGGTCACTAGTGAACACTTAAGTCATGTAGGAGTGGCCTAACTTGTCTGTTCATTTTGTAATTTCCCTATAAACATTAAACACTTTTTATTGTAATGCCAAAGAGCTCAAGTTCCCTAGGAATGACAATTTTCTTAGTCTCCTAAAAGTTTCTTTGTTGTGGGAATATTAGTTAGACATATGATTTTGTTGAATATATTTGACATGTATTGATAGTGAAAAATGTCTTCCACCCCTTAAAGATTAAGAACAAAATGGAATTTAAAAATGAAGAACGTGGTATTCCAGTGCACTTGATATAATGAGCAGTTTTAAATTAAACTGGCCAAAGCACTTGATTAGAAGAATGATAGATGGAAACTTCCCAAAGATGGTGATTTGAATTATGCACTTGCAACAATCAATGTTTAAAATTTATGAGAATTATCATTATTAATGTATACATCCTTAATTTTTGTAAAAACCTTATACTTTGTGTTTATAATTTTTGTAATTATTTTTAATTTTAATAAAAAATTGAATATGTATAATTCATGCCATTGTTTTTTTTTAAGTTTTAAAATAACAATTAATTATACCTTTTAAGTTTTAGAATAAAAATTAGTTATACCTCTGTAAGACAATACATTAATAATCTTTAATGAATTGCTTAGAACTATAAGCACGTTGAAAACCTTAAATTTTTCATAATTTCAATTTTATTATTATAATTCTACTTAAGTTTTTTCATATTTCCAAACCTTATCCCTCATCCCTCAAAGTTCTAAAGAATCCATACACACTCATCATGGAATTTTGTTTTACTACTTCCGATTTGGGGACGGGTGAAATGAAATTTACTTTTACATCTGAAGGCAGATTCTGTTGAATTAGAGTTACAACATACCCATTTTCAAGCATCCCTGTCATTCTTTACTCAGCTCATACGGGACTAGATTCTTCCACAAAGGAAACTATATACATATAACAACATAGTCAAGGAAGTGTAGATCAGATGGTTGGGAGGAATTGTTTGTATTGGTCACATCCGGGTTCAAATATTGCTTTGATGAAATTTGTTCTTGTGAACCGATATGATTGTTAAATTGGCTATACCTTGATTCTCCATAAATAACAGGATGTACATTATTCCGTGGATATAGTCTTCAAGATGAACCACAATAAAAACAAATACACATAACAACATCTATTACTTGGAAATAATGGACTAATAGATAGTTACCTAAACGAACTCTACTAGTGTTTAATGTAGATCCTATTTTCTTGTTTTTTGTTGTAACCAACTAAGTAGAACAATTTCCTATATAATGATGTAATCAGTCCTCATTCAATAATAGATTGTGAGCGTAGCCTCACCAGTGTTGGTTTCTCCTAATTCTAAGTTGGTATCAGAGCCACATTAAAGATCCGTGAGACCCAACTCTC
>JZKD02S2328019.1:20948-32287 GCA_000966675.3 Picea glauca
AGAGACTATCATAAGAAGAAGAGTGATGAGGCTAGGAATAAACCTAGAAAACACTCAGTTCATTATGCAAAAGAATCTTCAAATCATGATTTCATATTGTTGATTTCTAGTGATGATATTGATGAACCCCCAAATTTTGATTCACGGGATCTTAGACTGTTTGTGTCCAATGATGCTTTATTTGCTGAAACAGATGATAGTGATGCATGGTTTGTGGATTATGGAGCATCGATACATATTCCATGTTAAAGTTGTGTTATACTAATTTTAAAGAAACACAGAATGGAGCCATAATATATCTTGGAGATGATCGCGCTCATTAGATCAAGGGATACAGAGACATTCCAGTAACATTGTCGAATGGTACTATTCGTCACATTCGCAATGTTGTTTATGTGCCAGGGATAAAAAAAAAATTGATCTTTGTGTCCACCATTACAGATCAGAACTTGAAGGTTGAATTCTTCAAGAATCTGCTTCAGAACTTGAATTACAGATCAGAACTTGAATCTGAATTCTTCAATAGTGAAGGATCTGCTTGACCAATTCAAAACTGTTGCAACGGGATTCAGAGCAGGAAGCCTATACAAACTTGATGTTACTAGCAAAGCACATCACGCACTGACTTCTGCAACTATGCCAACAAAGAGTCTTTGGCATCAAAGGTATGGTCACATCAATCGTCATGATTTATTGTTATTACAGAAACAGAATATGGTTGAAGGACTTCCGATATTAAAGAATGAGAATGTTGCTTGTGATGGATGTGCATTAGGAAAGATGCACAAAGATGAATTCCCCTCTAATCCTGATAGGAAAAAGAGAGATGTTTTAGATCTTGTGCAAACTGATGTTTGCGGACCTATGCAGACTAGGTCTTTAGGAGGTGCATTTTACTTTCTGTTATTTATTGATGATTGCATGAGATACACATGGGTTTATTTCCTTAGAAGAAAAAGTAATGTTTTCGAGTACTTTAAGGAATTCAGAACCATGGTGGAAAAGCAGACGAGAAAATCCATCAAAATCCTTCGTTCAAATCAAGGGGGAGAATATAAATCAGGGGACTTCATCAAATATTGCAAAGATCATGGAATAATACAGCAGTTTACAGTACCCCACACTCCACAGCAGAATGGAGTGGTTGAAAGGAAAAATAGAACTCTGGTAGAGTGTGCACGCAGCATGATGAATGGTAATAATATCTCAAATACATTTTGGGTTGAATCCATAAACACTGTAGTTTATTTAAAGAACAAAAGTCCAACAAGGTGTCTTGATAATCTTATTCCGTTCGAAGCCTTATATGATTCCAAACCTGCAGTTCATAATTTGAAAGTATTTGGGTGTAAGGCTTTTACACATATTCCAAAGGAGAATAGGAAGAAATTGGATGCTAAAGCCATTAAATGTATTTTCATAGGGTATTGTTCTGAATTCAAGGCATACAAATTGTTTGATCCTTATACTCACAAAGTATTTGCGAGTAGAGATGTATTTTTCCATGAGAAGGAAACAAGAAATCATGACATCAATAGTCATGAGGAATGACATAGACTTCTTGATGAAGGAGTTAAAGAAGAGCAACAACAACCATCACAGAAGTAGCCACCACATAAGCAGAAGACACAACCACAATGATGACAACAACAAGAAGGACCCAGTGATATGGACACTTCAAGCAGTCACAGTTCACCTAAAGGTGAAGACAGATCTTCACAAAGTGGGGAGGAAGATAATCAATTGAGAAGATCTTGACGATAGGTTCGGCTCCCTGAGAGGTATAGAGACTATGCCCTAATGAGTAGCATTTCAAATGTCATAGAACCCATGAGTTTTGATGAAGCCAATGAACATGATGAATGGTGAAATGCAATGGAGGAAGAATATGAATCTATAATGAAAAATGATACTTGGGAATTGACTGAATTGCCTAAAAATAAAAATCCTATTGGATGAAAATGGATATACAAACCCAAGTTTAAATCAGATGGTAGTATAGACAAATATAAGGCTAGACTGGTGGCAAAGGGGTATTCACAAACATAAGGTATTGATTATGCTGAAACATTTGCACCAGTAGCTAAATTGAATACTATCAGATTGTTAATTTCTTTAGCTACAAAGTACCATTGGAAGCTACACCAATTAGATGTTAAATCTGTATTTTTGAATGGTGAGTTAAAGGAGGAGGTCTACCTTACTCAACTTGAAGGGTTCGTGGAACATGGGAAAGAACACTTAGTGTGTAAGTTAAAGAAAACATTATATGTACTAAAATAGGCACCTAGGTCATGGCATGAGAAGATATACTCTTTCTTTCTTCAACATGGTTTTATGAGGAGAAAGAGTTATCCAAATCTGTATACCAAATTTAATGAGAATGGGTATATAGTATTGATTTCATTATATGTTGATGATTTAATAATTACAGGAAATGCAGGGAAATTAATTGATGAAATCAAGGATCAATTGTCACAAGTTTTTGAAATGAAAGATTTTGGCGAGTTACATTACTACCTAGGTCTTGAAGTTTGGAGAAATACAGACCAAACTTTTGTTTGTCAGAGTAAGTATGTCAGAGAAGTACTTAAGAGATTTAAAATGGATCAGTGTAAATCTTCTATTGTTCCTATGCAGCAAAATGTGAAACTTTCTTGTGATGATGGTTCGAAGAGGTGAATGGCACTATGTATAGACAGATGGTGGATAGTTTGAATTATCTCACCACAACCAGACCTGATATTGCATACTCTGTGAGTGTGTTAAGTCAGTTTATGGAAAAACCTCTAGAAAGCCATTGGAATGCAGCAAAGGCGGTACTCATGTATCTAAAAGGAACACTTGATTGTGGTATTAAATATACTGATGCATCTGATGTTGAGTTGACAGTTTACTCAGATTTTGATTGGGATAGAAATCTGGATGATCGGATATCAACCACTGGATATGCATTTGGCATTGGATCTGGGGTTGTTTCATGGAGCAGTAAAAAGCAACCTATTGCATCTTTGTCTTCTGCTGAAGCAAAATATAAGGTCTTGTGTGCAACAACTTGTGAATTTGTTTGGTTGAGAAGACTTCCTCAAGATGTTGGAGAAGAAAAAAAGGAACCTACAATGATCAAATGTGATAATCAAAGTTCAATCACGCTGGTGAATAATCCAATTTATCATGAAAGGACAAAGCATGTTGATGCTCAGTTTTATTTTGTTAGAGAAAAGTTGCAGTCCAATGAAATAGCTCTTATGTATTGTAATACTTGTGAAAATACTGCTAATATTTTCACAAAGCCTCTTAGAAAGATCAAGTTTGAGTTGTCTAGGGAGATGTTAGGTGTAGAAGTCAATCCATTCTCCATTAAGGGGGAGAATTGGAAATAATGGAGTACTAGATAGTTACCTAGACGAACTCTACTAGTGTTTAATGTAGATCCTATTTTCTTGTTGTTTGTTGTAACCAACTAAGTAGAACCATTTCCTATATAATGATGTAATCAGTCCTCATTCAATAATAGTCCTAATTCTAAGTCTATTCACATGGGTTCTATACAACATCTATTCACATGGGTTCTATAGCAAAACCTATAATTAGAATGTGATGTTCTATTGGAGATTTCAGTGGTCATCGATGGGGTGGTGGCGCAGTTGTTTAGCGCGTAGGTATCATAGCTTGCACTGAGGAATCCTGAGGTCGAGAGTTTGAGCCTCTCTCACCCCACTTGTATATATCTCTGACATCATAGATGTTCAATTTTATTGTTCATTCATAAATATTACACTGTACAATCATCTCCCATTTTTCATTTTACTATCCTTGATCATTAGGTTTGTGTATATAAATTTTCAAGTTTTGCACTAAACCCTTCCTAATACTACAATGCATTCTCTATTTTAGATAGATAGCATAGGCTCAAAGGCATATTTCTGGTTTACCAGAGCAAATGTCTGTAGCACTCAAAATTTGTTTAGAATTATCATTACATAAATCATTGCAAATTATTATTCCTTGTTCAAGAATTTACATCTAGTTTCAGGGGAAAATACAAATAGAGCAAACCATACATCATTGCAATTCATTTTCGCATCTTAAGCCTACCTTTTAGAGTTTGATGAATTCAAGTTATGGGAAAAGACATTTAATTAGCGTTACAACATGTGCATTTTCAAGCTTCCCCTGGCTATTACTGGCCTATATATCAAGTATTATAATGTATCATATTGATTGCAATGGAATACATAAATATTTTATTTGAAAATAATTACAACGGTGAACAAAAGTAAACAACAGGTTGTTGTTCTCGATTTGACCAGAGATGCCACATTCAATGATCAAGTCTCTCTACTCATCACAGGGGATGTGTAGGTGATGATACATGTGTTTCAGATCAATTCCCCTAAGGTCTAGGTTTGTTCACTACCTGTATTTATTTTTCTTTCTATTTTTGATTAAATGAAATGGACCTTGTATATCCTTTGCCTGGGATCTTCAATGAAATGAACTGGGCCTTTGTGCTTTGGTCTGTATTTTGAAATAAATGAACCCAGTCTGGGATTTTCAATGAAATGAACTTGGCCTTTGTGCTTGGGTCTGTATTTTGAAATAAATGAATCTAGTCTTTGTCATTTTCTCTATATTTCCAGTGAAATAAATTAGATCTCTTTCATTTTCTCTACGTTCCTTCTAATTCTAGAAAATTTTGATGAGCATTTTATTCGAACACATTAGACTTTTATGCACATAATTTGTTGTAAATATCAAATATTTGCATTATAGTAAGTTTGTAGTTTAATGTGTACAATGTAACTGACATTTATTTGGCAAAGTGGAAATGTCCTTGCTAGGTTATTCCTCTTCTTAGCTATCAATCTCATCTATGAGGCCATTTCCCTACTTAAGGATATCACCTTTTAAGAATTGTACAAACTAGTTTTCCATGTTTTCTATAATATACTCTCTCAAGAAAGTTTAGTTCTCTTTCTCATAATCATGAGATCTTGTTTCCTCACCTTGATCCTCCTTGTATATCAAATTTTCATATTCATGTTGGGTTTCAACTTTTTATTAATTGAATTTTATCTCCCCACCTACTACATGTGGGTGCAAATAGCTTGAAAACCCCAAAATGTCAAGTGTTAACTCGAAGTGGGTGGGTATAAGACTGATGTGGTATTGTATAGTTATAACCCTAATATTGGGTTAAGGAGTTACACAATATCAGTGAAAATGGAGTTACTACTAGTATAATTTTGATTTTAATAGGGTGTAGACCTAGATTCACATGAAGTCAAGAAAATGGGTGTAAGGCCTGAAGGAATCATAATCTTGAGAATACAAAGGTGTAGTTCAAGGAATGATCTTCTAGAAGGAATAACATGAATTAGTAAAATCAATGAGTCCTTTTCATGCAAACAAATAAAATCATACCAGTAACAATAAATAAGAGTCTCCAATGAGTTCACATAGGGTTAGAAACTCCAACCTAGATCCTAAGCTTGAAATCCACTTGAAGAAACACATGAATCCTCTCCTTGACTGTTAAGATCCAATTAAAAAAGTAATAGTATGATTTTAAAAAATGAATAGATAAGTATGTTTCTGAATCTCATCTCGAGTTTCAAAAGGTGGAATCCAATACCATGGGATAACTTTATTCTGTTTAGTTTTATGCAATAATTGTGAGCATGTTTTACCTTCCAAATCTTTTTACGGGTGCAGAATCGCCCTTTGTCAACAACAGGGGTTACCACCGGTAAGAAGTCCCAATCAAACCTCTCACCATTTGGAATAGGGAACCCATCCAGATTCTGGCCCGACAACCATTTCTGGTTTTGATTTTACTGATTGTGTCATGGTCCACCGATGAAGGTGAATGATGAATGTATATGCAAATTGAAGATGCAGATGAAGACTATGTAAATGCATGAAACAAATCTAATCTACTTCTAATCTATCATATCCTATCTAGGAAAGAATCATTGAAAGTGAATGAGTTGTAATGAAACTAAACTATCTAAACTATGCTTAAGACCCTACTCAGATAGTCGTCATGAAGGTGCAAAGTTAGAAACACATGTATACACATACATTAAACTAGAAAAGTCTCAATCATATCTATGTATACATCAAAAACTCATATGCTCAAGATGTATAATATAAGAAATAATAACAGTACTACAAGAGGAACATCAATTGCATCAAAAAACTCTATTAGCAAATGTGTTCTTACAACCCATGTGAACAACATACATTTCTGTTCAAATTATAGTTCATAGCAAAACAACATCACATACAAGTTTTTCTCTCTATCAAAAGCTAGCCTTGAGGGCTTCTCGCTATTAACAGTTTCAATAGTAGTACACCAAAGCTACAAGGAATGGCTACTCAATTTTAGTTAACATTGTATTCCCAAAATATCTTAGAAATGTACAATGATTGAAGAGCCAAAAAGCCATCTCTTCGAGTACAATTCTCGTATTTATTGAAGCTCAACATGACTCTTGGCCTTCTGCCTTCCCCCATGACCTTTCATTTATCGACATTTTTCCTTACTCTCTCTATAATGATGAGAGAGCAAACATGACAACTACATTTCAAATTTTCCTTTTAGCGTTGGTGGGCCATCCTAGATATCAGCTATAGTGTGCCTCTCCCATTGTAATGACTGGCTTGGACATTGGGATATTTGATCATCTTAGGGTTCACACTCCCTCTTCAACCATTTGAGTTTGATTCCCTTTGTTGATCCTTCATTGTTTTTAAAATTGATGTTGTCCTTAATGCTCTATTGTCCTTGGTTGTAGATCACATTGCAAGGATTTTGAGTACGACCTCCACTTGGCATTGGTACCTCACACCATTCAACCTGCATTGGATGAGTGACCAACGAATATTCTCAAAATACACTATTAACACCACACATATGAAACCATAGAAATAAAAAATTAACTAAGTGAGAGTTCATATGTGCTTCCCCAAGTTTGGTTTGCGGTTCCTCTGCCCTTGATTGAGGTGTTATGTTCATCGAGGTTGTTAACAAGGTGTCAGATATTAATCCCAAAAAATATATATAACAAGTACAAAATTTCTCAAATCATATAACTAGGAAGTAATAGATCTCAAAAATATCTTTCCAATGGTATAAAGAATGTGAAAAATGAACACTCAAGTCAAACATTATGGCCAAATTATGAAAGATATTTTTGTCTCTTTAAGAGTCCAATTAAAAGGAACTCCTCCAATTTTTTTGGAGGATTTAATGGGAACTACTTCGATTTTTTTTGTAGGAGTTTGAACGAACTCCTCTGGTGTTAACCGAAATATTTTGAATTAACTTGGAGCACTTCGAAGGAACTTTCAGAGGAGTTTGTGGGAACTATTTTGGAGAAGTTTAAGGGAACTCCTCCGATATGAACCAAATCTCATCAAAGGAACTCTTCTGGTGTGTTTCGGAGAATTTTTGAACAACTCCTCCTTCATGGAAAGACAAAATCGAAATAATTTCGAAGTATCATTTTACCGGCAAGAAACAACAAAAGTTTGAGTTCAAAAGCCCATAAATTTCTTATACGATGTCCAATTGAGGTTCCATTTTTTTCAACACGAGGAGCACAGAGAGATGCTTCTAGAAAGATAACCGAACAATTTATTCAAGCATTCGATTGGATCCATGATTAATGAAGGCCACGGTTAATGAGGCTTGCTTGGAGGGAAATCCTTGGAAGTCGTTTTGGCAGTTCTAGATCTCATATTTTGATTCAGTAAATTGCGTTGGAATCATAAGCGCATAATACATACAACTAGCCCATTTAATGAGTGATAAATCCACTTTGACCTATACTCAAATTGCGAGCAAAAACATTTTTTAATGAAAGTTTGGACCTCATTTTTGTTGCTTCTTTGCTAGAATTGAGTTCTATTAGTTCATGTGTCATTTGTTTTGTATAATCTCTTAGTTCATCCATTAGGATTGAGTTAATGTGTTATTATCTCATAAATATAGATCCATGAAAATAACTAACCGGTGTTTGGAGCGTTTAACATTGTTTAAGAGTTAGGAGGACTAATTTTCTTCGAAGATGCAATTCAGAGCCAACGTGAGTCTTATATATGTTGAAATCAACCCACCTAATGATAGACGACACTTTCATGATCATGGTTAGTCATAAAATCAAGAGGGCACAAAACGTGCATGTTGGTATGGTATGTGTAATGAAAACTGTTGATGACATGGATAAACATAATTATGACCACAACATGAATTGGATCAGGTGAGATATGTGATCAGTCATCAGTTATCCAACCAAGCGTGGAAATATTAATCATTAGAAATTATGGGAGCTTGACTGACAAGAGCAACGAGAGGTGGTTGAGTTGGATGAGAATAAAAGAGGTTTCAAGATGAAATCATTCAACTGACAGAATCAATGTCATCAAGAGAAAGAATATTGTTGCCGATATGATGAGTATAGATGAGGGGTCAACATCCTTTTACTGACACATCAGCGATAGAAAAGGGAAACTTGCTGGCAAGCAGTGTGTCAGAGAGAGATATAGACGAACCTTGTCGATACATAATGTATTGGCGAAGATGGGAGGAAGCACATCGACGAAAGTCTTTGTTCCATCAAAGGTGTTGTTCAAAACTCCTCCAATTGGAGGAAAATGTAAGTAAGGAAAACTTTCCAAGTGAAGCATCGTGAAGAATCGCTACAAATGGTAAAGTACAGAGGGTGAGAAGAGAGATTTAAGCTTTTCCATTTGCACGAGAGATTATGAGAGGCTTTTTAGTATAAAAGTTTAGCAAAGGGGGACCCAATTTCTTCTCTTAGGGAAAAGATAAAAGAAGAAATTAGGAAGGGTGTTGTGTGGGTACAACACAATCTTATTCAAATGGTCACTTTGATGTTAGAAATTTTACTTAATGAATCGAAACTTATTCTAACTATTTATCTCTAAAATATTAAAGCTTTGACAATAATAGAATATTAAAAAATTGCAGAGAATGTAATAAAACACACAATATATACATAACCATTTTGGAGAAGAAAAATATAAAAAATCTCTTTCTTCATTAAATAATTTTGATATACAACATATAATAGTTCAAATTCCAAACTGTTAACCTTCATGCAACTTGCTACATAATATTTGATACTATACTATTACGCTTCTATTGAAACTTCGACAATTAGGTATTAAACTACATCTTGCTAACATCTATCCAAAATAACCTTGTAATACTTTTATCAAAATCTTAAATAAAAAATGTGATTATGAATATTTAGAATTTAGAAATACAAACATAATCTTATATAAAATGTAATCATAGAACAATTTAAAAGAAAAACCCATAATTTTTTTTTGATAAATTTATAAATAAACTCGTACATGGTCAACATCTTAAATTCCAAATGTGCATATAAGGATTTAGGATTTATATATGAAAAACACAATCTTGTGTAAATTTAAACATATAACAACTGGAAGAAAAAGGAAGTTTATAAATTTATGAATAAACCCGTAAAATGTCAGTCGCAAGACCACTTTTTGATTATAACAAAAAGTTCATAAACTTATGTAGAATCAGATAATAGCTATGCTTGTGTGTGTGTGATAGTTTAAAAGAAAACAAACCATAATTCCTCGGCCACCACTACAAAGTCTACACGATTTTTCCTTGGTTCTTTTATATAGTTTTTACAAATTTGCCTATAGTAAATTACCTAAACTAAATAGCGATTTTGTTTATCCAATGAATATGAAGTAAAGTCAATAGTTGATTTTATTACATATTGTTTGAATGGACGAAATCTACAATCGAAATAAGAATTGACTAATATATTGGTTGAATGGACGAAATCTACAATTGAAATAAGAATTGACTAATAGACTTAGAAATAAGAATTGCCTAATAAACTAATAGTTATTTCCCATCTTGATCTCTGTGTCATTTGATTTGAAAGCATTTGACAATAAAAGGATGTCCCTATTTCAACATTTTTTAAACCCACTTCAACCACTACTTCTTGTAATATTTGATTATTGTTAATTATATTATCAAGCTATTCAATTTCAACGGTTTGTTGCAGCTTAGAGCGTAGGTTCACCATCTCATCTCACATGGAGCATTGGAAATCATGGCGGATAGATAGAAACACATAATTATAAAAAAAAAAATTAAACATGTGTCGAGTGGATATGAACAAGTGGTGTAATTGTATAGTTTAAGATATTTTCAAGCATATACATATGCATATTATATATATATATATATATATATATATATATATATATATATATATATTATAATAATAACATGTTTTTTTTTTTAAAAGATCACAAGTTCAAATTTAAATGGGATAGGATATGTATACCTACTTAAATTTTATTAATCAAATTTTTAAACCTAAAAAATTTCATACACCAATTTAGTATTGATTTCATTATGATCTTAAAAATAAATTATTATATTATTATTAATAAATAGTTATATTTTTTATACTTAAAATATTTTTTACATAAAAAAAAATGAAATGATATAATATTTTTATAATAATTTTTTAAAGTTTTTGTTATAAATCAATATTTTAAATAAATTTTATTAAAATTTTTAATGTATATAAAAATATTTTATTAAATATAATTAAAATCTGTTTGAAGTTAGCCAAATCATTCATGAAATTATATATTCAAAGAAATGAATAAAATATGTTTTTTTTTTTATAAGTAAGAGTTTGTATTAAATATAAAAGTCTTTCTCAGAACCAGGATCCAGAGTACATTAACAGAGTCATTCGGTTGTGATTACTGAACTGTTCCGTGAGGAGAAACCAGTTCAGCCAACCGTATATAGCAAGTAGCAAAAATTTTCTAACAGTTCTATAGAAAGCTAAACTTTTTAACTACCATGAGAGCCACTAGAACTAAAGTATGGGACAAGCATAGTATAATCTGGAACATACTCGGGCAAGAGGCCAGGCCAGGGTTCCTCGATGACAGGTGTCCTGCTGGCAGTCCATTGCATGTCCGTGGCGTTGTAGCTCTTGTCTTCGGGCACTTGGATGCTGCTGTCCTTCGTCTCTACTGCCGCTGCCGAAACTGCAATGTCGTCTCCTCCTTCATTGCTTGCCAAAGTTGCCTTCCGCGCGAGAGCAATCATGGCCCCTGGATTGCCTTCCTTCCCTTCGGATGGCATACTTTCTTCTGTGGTAGCGTGTTGATGACTGCTCGCATGACCACTGGAGTGCTCGGAAGCATCGCGAGAATACTCAGGAGTGGCTGGAGGGGGAGTGGCTAGAAGATGGAGAAGGACAGATAGGCGCCCCTCCATCTGTTGG
>JZKD02S2328030.1:0-19747 GCA_000966675.3 Picea glauca
GGGCTTCTAGATGACATATGAGGGTCCTCCAACTTCGTAAGGCCATAAATCTCAAATTGTGAGGAGTTATGTGATGTTCCACATACCACCAGAAATGAAATGACATGTAATATCCATATAGAATATTATTACCTGAAAATATATCAAAATGCATATCATTATTCATCAAACAAACTTGGTTCCATTTCCCAAACCTGGGTTCTCCAACTTCTCATGGCCATAACTCTGTAACCGTGAGAAGTTATGTGACGTTCCACATACCACCAGAAATGGAATGACAAGCACTATCCATGTAGGATAGTTTCACTAAAAAATTCACTGCCATTCATCTCATTATTCCACAAATAACCATGGGTTCTCTAACCATACTTCTAGGATAACTCAATCCACAAAGTGTCTTCTTGTGAGGGCTTTCACCATAAGGGGACCACTTTGGAGTTCATCTATTTCTACTTATTATCAACCATGAAAATACAATAACGAGTCATATTTACATCAAACAATCATGGGTCCATTACCCAACCTTTGTGCTATGGGGATTTCTTCAAGGGTTGACATCAATGAGAACCAACCTTAATCAACAAGAAACTCTCATGTAAACATTTTTCAAAGGATGGACATGATGAAGACCATTGTTGGAAACTTCATCCTGAAAAGAGACCCAAAAATTTCAAAAACAAATAGAAACCAAATATTGTTGCAACTGTAAAACAAGATTTAGGATCTGATTCAGAATATGAAACAAAAATCACATCCATGGGCTTACAAGGTAAAAATTATATTGCTAGCACTAGCTATTAAAATTCTACCATCAATGAAACTCAACATGAAAAACAAATAATAGAGCTTTTTCACATAAGGGTAATTTCAAAACATACCAAGATAGATACTCTTTTTGATACAAGATCAAAAGAAAACCTCATTTCTGAAGACATTGCCAAGAAACTAGATTTGGAAACTACTCCTCATCCTAAACCATGCCCTTCAGGTTGGATATGTGACAATGCCAAATTACATGTGACAAGAAGGTGTAAACTTATATTTACCATCACTACAAACTATATTGATGAGGTAGAGCTTGATTTTATTCCATTGGATATTTTTGGTATTGTGTTGGGAAGGCCATATATAGGAAAGCGATCTTTCGTTGTCACGAAAACAAATATCATTTGTTCAAAAATGGAGTTGAGTACATTGTTAGAGCACATACAAAGAAGATGAATTTGTCACTTACAAATGTTGGACAAATGAAGACACTAGTCAATGCTACTAAGAACCTTGTACTTTTGATGATTAAACCCAAAGACAATGATGAAGAAGAATTTCTCAAAGGATTTGATGCAAATTTAGAACCTAATTTGTATGAGGTTGTTAATGAAAATGTTGATATGTTTGAGGAACCAAGGGGATTGCATCCTAAAAGGGGTATCTAACAAGAAATTCTATTGCAACAAGGAGGTCCTCTTCCAAACAATGACATCTGTAGGATGTCATTCATGGAGAATGTTGAAATCAGAAAACAAGACCAAGATTTGCTTGACAAAGGAGTCATCAAACCAAGAACTTCACCATGCAGGTCACCAATTGGTTTGGTACCAGAGAAATATTGTATATGGCGTATGTGGGTAGATTTCAAAGCCTTGAACAAGAATACAAATATGATTGTTGAAGGAGACACATGGAGGAAAGATTTGAAATAAAAGAAAGATCCATTACATGCCTTGACAAGCTATCTTTTCAACTTGGTGATAAGGTATAAAAAAAACTTTTATGAAAACATTGTTGATATGATTACCAGGCCTATTGTTAGTGGTTTAGTTATTTTCAATCATAATCCTATCATGAATAAGAGCTATTTGGAACAGTGTGCTTTAGATTCTTATGGAAAAAATGTTTATGCAACTTTATGTCGTACTAACCAAGTTGAGGAATTGGATTCCTATGTGCATGGTCAAATTTTGTAACTTGGAAAGCTATGTTTTTCACAGGGTGAAAGATTCAACAAGATAAGGATAACACATTATTCTCTTATTGTTGGTCATTTTGTTGTAGGAAACAAGTTCATTGAAAAAGTTCAGTTTGTGCATCAAACCGTTCAAGATCAGTTGAGAAAGAGCCAAGCCAAGTACAAGACAAGGAATGACAAGTTTCGTATTCATCTCAAAGGCACCAATCCAAGAAAGGCCAAGTGGATTGAGGCTGGAAATGTGAGGGAACTATACCCTCATATTTAGATTGACTAAAAGTAGTATTTTGGAGGCCCAAAATCTTTGCAATGGGGAGGTGTGATCCAGAGGATAAAATTTTGCTCAAAAATAATATTTCTCAGAATCGCTTCAAAATGGATACGTGCATACGATTCGTCATCAAGAACCCAATGTAACTTGAATGGGATCAAAAGGACGTTGTATGAACAAGATATAGCATTCTGTTAATTTTCCCAAAGAGGAAAAAATTTGTTAACTGCACAGTCCGTACAGTCTATACAATGTTGACGTGACAAGGTATGGACCCACACGTGGCAGGTGAGGTGGAAGAGTTCTAAGTTGGCATGGGCTGATGTGGCAAGGTCGTACAGGCTCGGTGGCAGACAAGTGGATGAATTTGGTTGTGACAAGTTTCATTTTATTGGGAAAATGTTATGGTGCCACATGGCCCAGTCGTGGGTTGCCATGTGGTACCCCTCTAGTGGTTGGCATGTGAAAAAATTTATATGACTCCAAAGGAGTAGAACCCGTGACCTTCGGGTAGGAAATGACTTGGAAGGGTTAGGCTACTAGCCCTCTGATATCATGTTGCTTAACCATATATATGTTCATATTTATTTGAATTAGATTTAATGTATGTGTGATGAAGGAAAAGGGTCAGGGATTATTCCTAGCCCATGGTTCTTTATGTGCATACAACATGTCATATTACCACTCTTTTAATTTTTGGCACAATATTTCACACCAATGTTTATCCCGAAAGGTGTCGGGCCTTGGCCACATGACCACCCCATATGACATGTCCTTACCCTTAGCATGCACATATTGTTACAACAGAGGTTAGCCTCAATCCTATAAAACTATACCATATGACCACACACCCAAGTGCAGAGGAGATATCCATTGGAGCACACAATAGTTAGGCCATTGGCCACATGGGGTCATACGATCGAGTTCTCCGCCGAGATTGGGGGCCAGGGCACTAATGATCCTACAATGTTTCCCATTTTGAGAGAAATTTTATGTGTGATGGGTTTTGTTGTAGAAAACACACAAAGGCCAAGTTAGTTGGGTAGTGGGTGCAATTTGGTGAGAAGATACAACAAGATTGAAGGGGAAAACTTCTAGGAGGTGTAACGTCTTCATTTTTTGGCCAAACCAGGTGCCGAAAAATCCCAACTAGGGGTTTTTGGACGTTCTGAAGCCATTGGAGCCATCTATTTTTTATTTTGATCACTATAAGAGATTTTTTTTAAGCATAATTAAAATGATCCAAGGGAAGCTAGACCAAGAGATGTAGCCCAAGAGAGGGGTGAACTCCTTTATCATTTGTCTTGTTATGTATTCATTATTGATTTTTTTTTTTATGTCTGATATGTTGCTCATGACTAAGTAAAACTCATTAAATTTATGTGTTATTAACTTGATCCAATTACCCAAACACATACCATTTTTAGATCATCTAACCCCCAAGGAGAAGAGCAAGTCATTGAATGTGAACATGTTGTCATGGGAGATGTCGTTGGGATGATGAGATCCTTTCATAGGATGTCATAGGACTTGATTAATCGACTTGAAAGAGATGAGGGAAGAGTGCCTGTACCCAATGAGGGTTCACATCACGCTGTAGCTGGTAGTGGTAGCATTCACATAGAACTCGAGATGGTGAAGTTTCATGAGTTCATGGGTTCCATGGATGGATTAGTCGTCAAGGCATGGTTCGAGAACATGGTGATGTGATTTTCACTTTGTGACTACACCTCCAACATGAAATTCCACATGGTGGTATTTAAATTGAAGGGGAGTGCTCTTCTATGGTGGGAGACACTCCTACCTCAACTAAATAGGGTCGTTGAAGACATGTCATGGGAGTTGTTCGAGGAAAATTTATGGGAGAGTTATTTTTCATAGGACTTCATTGAGTGCCAGATCAATGATTTCAACACCTTACGACAGGGTGGTCATATGGTGCCAGAGTATGAGGCCAAATTCATGGATATACTTAGGTATGCTCCACATATGAACGTGAAGAAGAAAAAGGTCAACAAGTTTGTGTTCAGACTTAAATTCAGGAGTCATGTGACTTTGAGGATCTTAATGTCGTAGAAATTACACAAGGTAGTACAAAAATCCATCATAGTTGAAGAAGAGATAAACGATGGGGGTCAGGGAAGGATGCTTGGAAGATCTACTAGACAAACGACATCAGGAGCACACAACAACATCAGACTCTAGCAAGAAAGGAATCAGGGCATTGTGATAATCCTAGAGGACCTATGCTCATGACACCACAGCAACAGATTCCTCATCAAAGGACTCCTTACAGAGGACCACCGCATCGACAACAATGTCACCAAAAAAAGAAATAATTTAGGATTGTTCAACAGAACAGACCAAGATATCATACTAGTAGGCCAACAACTTCTACTTCGAGGACCAGGAGTACTGGACCAAAGACTAGATGTTGGACATTTGGAGAGCTACATTCCCAACATGATTGTCTGATTGAGAAGGCCAAAGCGGCTGGATCAACATGACACACTACAGTTGGAAATTTCGGCAAGGCCCACAGTATTCATGTAGTGGTGAACAACCGCCAGGCTGAGCACCAATCCACTATGTTAGAGACATCAAGTATGATTTTTTATCAAACCTTTAGTATTTTGATAGATCTAGGTGCTACAAAGAGATTTATTTCTAGTGCAGTGCTAAAGATTAATAAGGTAAAGGAACTTGGGTAGGATGATTTTAGCTACGTAGAAATGGCTTCAGGTGCTAAACAAAAGGTTGGAGGAAAGGTTAGACACTATAGGATTAACTTGGGATATTTTTTAATGAAGGAAAACTTATATGTCACAATCTTAATATCTTATGAAATAGTTATCAATATGGAATGGTTGGAATCGCATGATGTGATACTCAACTGTAATACAAAACGATTCAGTTTGACAGATGATGTGGGATAGAGAAGAGTGATTTTAGGAATAAACTAGGGAGTGTCCTTGATGTTCATTTCTTCCCTACAACTACAAAATATATTGCATAAGGGATGTAATTTATATGAAATGTTAGTGCTAAATGAAAAGGGAAAGATAGAAGGATTAGAAAACCTTCCAGTAGTATGAGAGTTTGCAGATATGTTTCTAGAGGAGTTACCAAGTTTTCCACCTGAAAGAGAGCTGGAGTTTACAATCGACTTGAAACCTGGAATTAAACCAATAGCAAGAATGTCATACAGGGTGTCAATGCCTAAGTTATAGGAGTTGAAAATGAAATTGAAGGAATTGTTGGACTTGGGACTTATACGTCCAACTGTTTCACCTTGGGGTACACCAGTTATTTTCGTAAGAAAGAAGGATGGATCATGGAGGCTTTGTATTGACTACCGTCAATTGAACAAAGTGACGTTCAAGAACAAGTATCTGTTGCCAAGACTAGATGATTGTTTTGATCAGATGAAGGGAGCGACTGTGTTTTCAAATATTGACTTGAGATTAGGATATCACCAGTTACGGATTAAAGAGTAAGATATCGCTAAAACCACGTTTAAGACGAGATTCAAACACTATGAGTTTACAATTTTACCATTCATAATGCCAAATGCCCCGAGGGTATTCATGAGTTTGATGAATGAGGTATTCCATGAATACATGGACAAGTTTGTTCAAGTATTCATTGATGATATATTGAATTATTCTTGGATGAGATAAGAGTATGAATAACATTTAATCTTGGTACTACAGTGTCTATGGGAAAATAAATTATACAAGAAACTATTGAAATGTTCTTTTTACCAATCGAACATTCATTACTTAGGCCATATCATATGTGGTGAAGGTATTGTTGTGCATCCAATGAAATTAGGGGGTATTATGGAATTTCCTACACTTAAAAACATACGAGAAGTAGACATATTTATGGTTTTAGTGGGATATTACTGATGATTCATTGAAGGTTTTTCGAAGATAGCAAATCTGATGAAGGAATTGCAGAAAAAAAAAAGTTTGCATGGATCGAGAAATGCGCAGAAGAATTTCAAAGGCTCAAGGAGTTATTGATGACAATGCCAATACTAAAATTCCCTGACATGGAAAAATAATTATTGTTATGCACATACACATCCAAGTAAGGTTTAGGTAGAGTTTTGATGCAAGACAGTCAAGTGATCGCTTACATTTAAAGGAAATTGAGAAAGCATGAGGAGAAGTATGCAAACGCATGACATGGAGTTATTGGAAATTGTATATACCTTGACAGTTTGGAGACACTATTTGATTGGATGAAAATTCAAATTAAAGACAAATCACCATGGGTTGCAGCATATATTTACAGAGAGTGACTTGAACGCACAATAGAGGAGTTGGTCATAATTATTGATCGAATACAATTTTGATATTACTTACATTAAAGTAACCATGAATAGAGTGGAAGATGCATTAATTTTGATACCACACATGTTCTTGGTAATACCTCTCAAGACTAATCTTCGAGAAAATATTCTAGCATTACAGATAAATGATGATTGGTACAAAGAGGTTAAGGAAAATATTGAACATGATACCATGATGGTACCAAAGTTTTAAGGTTATACATTGGACAATGAAAGATTGATGAGGTATAACATCAAGATTTACGTACCACCTAATGACGAATTAATAAGTTTGATCTTAAATGAAGAGCATCACGTAGTGTACATGGCTCATCTTGGAGTCAGAAAGATGAAGGAAGACATTAAGCCTTTATTCTTATGGAAGGGAATGAAATAAGACATAGTTAGTTACGTGGAAATATGTCTAGAATATCAGCAAGTGAAATCTAAACATAGACATCCGACAGTATTACTACAACCACACGTCATTCCGGAATCGAAATTGGAGGTCATTTCGATGGAAATTATAGTTGGATTGCCACTAACGACAAGGAGACGACTTGATTTTCATGGTAGTTGAGACTTTAAAGAGGAGTGAACATTATATTCTTGTACATACAATGTATAACATGCCAGACATATCCAGAGGTTTTGTCAATGAGATTGTAAGGTTACATGGTGTACCAAGAAGGATCATTTATGATCAAGGATCAATGTTTACATGACGATTTTGGACTAGTTTCCAAGAGGATTTGGGAACACAAATGAACTTTAGTATAACATATCACCCTGATATAAACGAGTAGATAGAAAGAACAAACCAAATTTTGGAAGATATGTTGCGTATGTATGTAATGGACCAACATAAATGTTGGGAATATTTCTTTCCACTAGCAGATTTTGCATACAACAAAATCTATCAAAGTACCATTAAGATGGAACTATTTGATTTTCTTTATGGGAGACCATGTCGGATGCCATTGAGCTATGATAAACTTGAGGATAGGGTCATGGTACAACCATAAGTGATCCAAGAAATGGAACAACAAATTAAATAAATAGGAAAAATTATTAAAGAAGTGCAAGATCGACAGAAGAGTTATGTCGATGCACATCACGTTGACTACAATTATCAAGTTCGTGACTAAGTTTTCTTGTGGGTGAAACCGCACAAGAGTTCAATCAAGTTTTGAAAGGGTAATAAAATCTCTCATAGGTTTATGGGACCTTTCAAAGTTGTGTAAAAGAAAGGACCTGTGGCTTATCGACTAGCCTTTCCTGATTCTTTGAGGCATATGCATGATGTTTTTCATGTATCTGTTTTGAGACATTATGTTAGTGATCCTACACATGTGATTGACATGAGTTATTTTCAGGTGTCGGATGAGGGTTATCTCACGGTGGAGCCAATCCGTATTATGGAGCATCGCATTTGACAACTACATTATCAAATAGTCGATTAGGTCAAGGTTCAGTGGGACAATTATAGTCCACACTTGGCTACCTGGGAGGATGTATATGATCTGCATAAAAAATTTCCTTGCTTGTTTGATATATTAGACATATATATCTATGTCAAATACTTTTATATATTTTCATTATGTAATGTATAACTTCAGGAAGGATTTTAAAACAAGAGGGAGTGTATGTAACATTTTGCTCTACTGAACACACTTTTATTGACTTATTATTTGAGGACACTTACATGCAAGTGATATGGTTATGATACATGGTGATTTTATTTTGATCATTGATTATATATGTTGATTATGTTGTATGAGTTATTGTTTTTCTATATATATATGTATTTACAGAGGATATTGACGTGTTTACCTGAGTTTGCAAGACACGTGACGAATTATGGATGTTGATGGCATCGATGGACATCCTTGGACTCCATACCGAGTTAGGGAGTGGATTATATGTTGTTTAAGTATTTAATTTTATTCATATCTGACATGTGATTGATTATAGTATGCTTATGTATATTGATCATTGATAATGTTTTGTCAATGGATGCAGGCTGATGATGCTTGCTAATATGACTTAGATAAGGAGTAAAGGGTCCATACAAAGAAATACAAACATTGATGGAGAGGTGTGGCAGATTCCTTGTCACAACCTACTAGCACTCCCTCCATGGATCGAATTCTTTGTTAACGATTACCTAGTTTGAGAGTTCCACGATGTCGTGAGGGCACATTGAGATAGTCACTCACAAAGAATTCTAACATGCGTGCAATAAGGCACAATCCTTAGTCCTTAGAATCCATTAGTCTCTCACTACGTCATTGGAGTGGAGTGTTGACTCCAAAGGGTGGAAAAACTACCCAAACCAGTCAAAGGTGAGTGGCACCCCTGGAGCACAGAGGTGCGTCTTGAAGGGCACATCATGAAATTAAAAAACTTGACTCAGTGAATCTAGGTGCCCTAGAAAACAATGAATTAATTTGACATTGTTGGATTTAAAATAATTAATTAACGAGTAATTTTATTAATTATAAATCCCAATCAAAGTCTAATCCTATTCTAAGAATAAGCCTAAGTTTAAGTTTAGTTAAGAGACTAAAATAAAATATTAAATAAATTAAAAGGTTAGAGATAAATCAATATAAGGAAAATTGAGATAAATCCGAGGAGTTGATATAATGTACATGTGTGCAATAAAATATTAAAAGGAAATTTTAAGATAAGAAAGAGATAAAGTATGAAAGAATAGGTGTACACACAGGAGGGTATATAGAGTCTAGCTATCACTAGTCTAACTAGAAGAAGGCTCTTATTTAAATTCTAACTAAGATTTAGTAAGGATACATCCATTAAATGATAATCTCAGGAATAAAGAGAGAACTGAGAGCCATTTAAGGAACACATTTGGGAAATGTGAGGGGAATTGAATTTTAGTTAAAATAAAATATGTAATTACTTGTGCAACTTGCGGAGAGGGTTACAAGTGTGAGGGTGAATAATCCTAATTCATTTAATTAAAATGTTAATTAATTGTGCATGTGGCCATGTGTCAGTGAGGAAATTCCTATAACAAAAATTGTTTAGATGGGAAAGTGGGACTGGTTATTGGTAAACTTATGTTGCCAAAATCACTTTGGGACCGTGTTTTACTTGTGAGAGTTTTGTGAGCAAGTTTGAGGATAGAGTGGTAGCTCTCCCTTGCATAGAAAACTTGGTGCTATAGTATTTTTAGTTTTTGTTCTTGGCTCCTTTGCGAACCGGGGGGATAAGGGGAAAGAAGAGTACCCCTAGCGTTGGTTGGGAGGTATCGGTGAAGTCTCTGTGATTAGCAAGTTGGAGGTAGAAAGGAGCACATTTGATGAAGAACATCTTTGAATTCGTCTTCGTTGGTTAGAATATTTTTATTTTAAGAATTGTATTTGTAATTAAATTTGATTTGTATAATAGAGTATCAGAAACTTTCTGTAAAATGTGTCATACATATGATATCATATTGAAAATATCCTTGATGGGTTTTGTGTAATTAAAAAATGAAAAGAGTTCTAGAAATGTTGCCTTTTCAAATATTTCAACTAAATATACCAGAATTCCTTGTTAGTTGTTCTGCCATTTTCATTGAAATCCATTTTTAGATTCTACTTATTCGTTGATTATGTCGGACTACCCATAAGAACGTTGGAATGATTGATGGTTGTTAGTTGAAATATATTTATAAATAAAATGAATTTCCGTTGGTCACTATCATTGGGTGTATATCAACATTCTAAATTAAATTATCATTTTAAAAAGTTGTGATTGCATGCATTCTGGATTTTGAATATGTTTTGGAATTTCCCGTTAACTTCCCTTTCATTTCGACAAAGCAATTTTCATTCTTACTTTATCATTGTTAGTTCTTTATCTATCAAAAATGTTAGAGTTATATTTATTTTTGTATATTGATATGTACCCACCATACAAATGGAATATAAATTCTAGGCAAAATCCCGAAGAAATGGATAATTCTTGCCATTATTGATGCAAATTTCAATTTCTGAGGACAAAACTTTGTTTTACAGTGTTGTCAAATTTTAGCATTTGAGGCTATATTCCTTCTGCATTTCATTGGGTCAAATTGGTAATTGTGTAGTGTTAGGACCCAAAAATGTCCCTTTTTCACCATCTCTTTTGCTCATTCAACCTTACCAATTCTATGCTAAATGCCTAATAATTGTTGCTAAGACCCTTTTTCCCAATGTATGCATCATTAATATTGCTTTTATATTTTATTCAGTTTAACATGTTGGATTGGTAGCGTTTCTCATATTTTACCCATGAATATTCAACTAATGATTAAAATGTGTATAACAACCAAGTCTTAAAGAAAGATCGTTGTTGTTACTGAAGGTTGTTACAATTGTGTGCCAACATGACTACATCAATTGTACACCCTTCTTGGAAGCTGCTACAACTGCTACAACAGATATCCACTGATCCTAGAAGCTGGTCCCTCATACAAAGTCAAATCATGAAGACTTATCCTCAAGCCTTTTACACGTTTTGGTTCACATTGATGATGAAGATCATTTAATGGATTTTGTAACAGATTTTGTATATCATACGAACAGCTTGAGAATCTTCAATTCCCAAAGATGTTTTGAGTCTATTTTCAACTGAATAAATGTGTCTTTAAATAGTAGAGCCTTTGTAATCATTACTACCGAATTTTAGTTGTGAACAGAGAGTGAAGAAGAGAACATTATATCTGATCCTTTTTGGCGAATCAATAAAGAAGTGGATTGAGTTTCATTAACCTATTGTAGTCTATTTTCGAGTGGATTCAATGAGAGGGAAAGGGCCCACCTTTCTCATAGACTTCCCTCTGTTTTTTTGTTTGAGATTAATCGTTTTTATTTGGATAATTGATTTGTTTAGAATTTCTAGCATATATCGGTTGTTACAGTGAGTTCCTTTATGATTAATGCACATCAGTGTGTCTCATGATAATTAGAGTAAATTGTTCGATACTTTTGGGGAATTGCTTTCCTTTACTACATTAGATTTAATATATGAAAACAAAATTGTGAATTCCTTTTCTGGAGTTAAGTAGGTTTCCTTTCAACAAGTAGCACATGGTTTCTTTCTGTAAGAGTAAAATATAAAGTTAGAATAGATTAGATAATCTAGGATTCTTATGCACCCATTAGTTTAGGATTTCATTTACGCAAGTGTGATTTAAATTTTGTAGAATCTCCAGCTGTGTTAGCAACCTGTGTTAAAGTTCAACCTTTCAATTTGGTTTCTTACTGCAATTTGAATAATGTTTAATCTAGCATAGACTCTGCACAATTATCTTGCAATAACAAAACTTCCTTGGGTTTGACAATTTATATTGAATACCTTAATTATCTATTTTAGACAATTGAAGTGACCAACATTTTGGCGTCGTTGCTGGTGAAGATAATTATAGATTTTTGTAAGCACATTATTTTTCTTTTCTTAGGAATGAATAGTTTGCATGAATCGAGGAACAAGAGGACATATTCCCCCAAAAAATAACCCTACAGGTACCAAAGGACATGGAGGAAGGAACCCTACACTAGGAGGACCAAAATTTGTTGATGATATTATAGCCAGAGTAGATTCTTCTTCAATATCTATATTTATCCCTTCAAATCCTCCAAGGAGACAAATTCCTCTGTCATCATAACTGCCCCAGTTCAAAACATTGCTTTCATCAAGGGCTGAAGATGAAATTTTGTCACCAACAAATTAGCAAGCAACACTAGAGAATATTGAAGATCAAGGAAGTGTAGCTCAGCCAAGAGAAAGACCAGAAGAAGTTGTTTATCAGATTAACAGATAGACAGTCACTAAGAAGGAGTGGGACACTTACTGTATTGAGTGGAGAGAGAGAGAGAAACCATGGAAAATCAAGGAGATAATGAAGAGGACTTTAACCAAGAGGATCCACACAACAATGAAGATCAGGTAAATGATGAAAATACTATATCTACCATGGTTTTTACTATTACTAATATTCCTACAAGGGGGATAGCTACTATGAAGAACATACCTCTTTCATCCCTACCAAATTTCCATGGATTTTCTATTGAGGATCCAGATGAGTTTTTGTTTGAATTTGATATTTTGTGTAGAAGCTATGACTATACTACTACTACATAGAAACTTAAATTGTTTCCATCCACATTGAAGGGAAATGCGTTAAGATGGTTCATGATCCTAGGAGGAGAGAATATCTCAACATGGGTACATATGAGGTAGATTTTCCTAAACAAGTACCAAGACTACTGTCGAACAAGGGAACGAAGGGATAAATTGTTCAAGATGTCTGAGAAAGAGGATGACACCCTTGAAGATTTTGTAGAGAGATTCCAGTACAATCTACAAAGGTCTTGACATCTGGATGTGAGTAAGGACATTTTGAAAACTATTTTGCTAAAAGGGGTTAGAGATGATTATTTAGATATGTTGAATATGCTCGGAAAGGGAGATATATCTAGGGAATGCTATGAATACATTATAAATATTTTCAAGAGATGTTCTTGAGGAACTACAAGAAATAATCCAGTTACCAAGGATACCGCTTTTTCAAGGGTACAAAAATCAGCCAATGGAAGGGAAACAAGAGCAGAAATAGGTAATCTATTAGAATATTTCAAAAAAGAAATGATTAACTCTTTTGCTTCACAAATTGATACTCTGCAAATTAAACAAAAACAAGGAGAAGAAGAAAAGGCATTGTCCATTTTCTATCGAAAGTGTAGAGACAAACATCCAAAAAGGGAGTTCCCACTGAACAATGTTCAGGTATGTCTTATTTGTGAATTGGATCATCCTACTGACAAAAGTCACTCTTTACCAGGTGTAAAAGCATCAATGAAGGTGACTAATGAGGAAACAGAGGTTGCCTATCTAATTACACAAAGAATAAAATGGAAACCAAGAGGCCAAGGTATGAACTCTCAATTCTCTCCTACAACACTTAATTATTAGAACAACCAGCTACCTTATGACCAGATGAATGCTCCCCCTCCAAATCCAATTCTTCCTCCTTATCAGGATCCCAATGCATGATTACCTATGCCCCAAAAATAGATTCATCATGGGCAATGGAACCCATATTGGAGAGGCCCTCAACAACATCTTAGATATCAAAACCATCAACCAAACCTCTATCAAGAACAGTTCCAACCCCAGTATCATCATCAACAACTGCAATTACCTCCCAATGACCCATAGAAAAATCCTCCCTTATGACCTCAGATGCATGTGCAACCTAACCCAAACCCAAATAAAAAGTCCATTCAAAATATTGATATATATAATGTCTCAACTCTGTCTATTACTCCTATGCCTTGTGATGAGATAAAATTAAGATCAGGGAGAATAGTCGAGCCCATAATTGAAGATGCTCCATATTCAGAACCAGACAAGGAATCCGAGGAAAAACATTCTAGTGATACAGAATAAATTTACCAACCTATTAAAGAATCAACAGACCCCCCCCCCATTCCCTGAAAGACTCGAAATTACCAAAACTATGGAATTACCATCTTTCAATCTCTTAGGAGAATTGAAAAACCTACATGTTAACATTCCACTATTGCAAGCCATTAGAGATGTCTGTATTTATTCCAAGACTATGAGAGATCTCTATATCAGAAGACTTGGAAGGAAACCTAGGGACCCCCTCACAGTGCATGTAGTGGGGGACGTGTCTAAAATGATGTTAGGAAAAACCACACCTATTAAATATGGTGACCCAGAAAACCCTACAATCACTTTTAAAATTAGAAAAACACTTATTCCCCATGTGTTAGTTGACTTAGGGGCAACAATTAATATTATGCCAATAGAAACTACACAATTGCTGCAACTCAGAATGCAAGTCAGACCTACTCCTACTATTTTAGAATTAGTTGATCATTCCACCATCAAAGCTGAAGGAGTAATCAATGATTTAGTCATTTCAATTGATTCATGGGAGTATCCTATTGATTTTATCATTTTGAAACCCAAAACCCATCTGGGGGGCCACCCTCTAATTCTAGGAAGACCATGGTTAGCTACAACTGATGCTTTCATTTGTTGTAGATATCGTTCCATGACCATCTCTGATGGTTATGACACAAAGCAACTTACCCTGTATCCTCATGCTACACCCAGTATGGAACCCAAAAATTCTTTATGGATAGACATTGAGGATGAAAGTGCTCTGCCTGTGTTGACCATAGGAAAATCCCTGAGTTTCAAAGATGAGAGGGAGGATGAATTAATCAACTTCTTTATCTGTGACCCCTCTAATGTTACACAGAACACGCACCACCGATTAAATGGAATCTTAGACCCTATTTCCCAAGAAGAGATGAGCCCGAAAATGTTTTATGAAACTGCTGTAAATCAAATCGATTCAGTTGTAGCAGAAAATGTTGTAACAAAAAAAGCTGAAACAACAACAACTGAATTATTTCCTAAAGTCATTTCTAAAAGCATCGTTGTAGAAATCGAACCTGGAAATAACTTGAACTTCAATCCTGAGTTATCTATTGCTAAAACTCATTGATTGATGAAGTTATTGATTAAACATAAGGAGGAATTTGCTTGGGATTACATGGATATGAAATTAATTTCCTCTGAACTATGCACCCACCATATATATATCAAGGAATAATGCCGACCCATTTTCCAACCCCAAAGGAGGATGAACCTTAATATTAAAGAAATAGTTAAGGAGTAACTTCATAAACTTCTCAATGTTGGATTCATCTATCCCATATCAGACAACAAGTGGGTTTCACCGTTGGTTATTGTACCTAAAATGAATGGTAAGTGGAGAGTGTGTGTGGACTATAGAGCCATGAATAAGGCCACGCAAAAGGATCATTTCCCTCTGCCATTTATTGATTAGTTTCTAGACAACCTAGCTAGGAAAAAGTTTTTCTCTTTCCCAGATGGATTCAGTCGCTATAACCAGATAAAAATTTCTCCACAAGACCAAGATAAGACCTCCTTTACAAGTCCTTGGGGTACATTTTCCTACACGGTTCTCCCATTTGACTTGTGTAATGCACCATCCACTTTCCAGAGAGCTGTAATTGGTATTTTCTCTGATATGGTGAATGATTGTATGTAGATCTTAATGGATGACTTTACACCTTATGGTATTGATTTCAATGAAGCTTTGAATAATATGGAAAAAGTTCTCAAAAGATGTATATAGTCTCATCTTTCTTTAAGCACAAAAAAGTTCCATATGATGATGAGAAAAGGTGTGGTGTCGGGACACTTCATTTCTTATGCAGGAATTCAGGTAGACCCAGCCAAAATCCAGGTAATTTTGGACATTCCATCTCCATCAACTCAGAAAGAGGTAAGAAGTTTTTTAGGGTATGCTGGATATTACAAGAGATTCGTTAAAAAAAATCCAAACTTCCCTCTCCCTTGTTTCTCCTATTAACAAAAGATGTTGACTTTCATTGGACTGACAATTGCAAATTGTCTTTTGTAGATCTGAAAGGGAAATTGTCCATAGCTCCCATCTTTAGAGGGCCCAATTGGGCTCTTCCTTTTCACATTTAATCATATGCTTCTGACACTGTAATTGGTGCATTACTAGGGAAACATGAAGACAAAGAGTTGTATTCCATCTACTATATCAGCAAGAACATGGCTCATGCTGAGTTAAATTATACAATTATTGAAAGAGAAATCTTGCCAATAGTTTATGCAATAAATAAATTCAAGCATTATGTCACTGTTTATCCTACTTTTATTCATACTGATCATAAAACAATTAAGTATATGATGAATAAACCTATTACTAATTCCATAGTAACAAGATGGTTGCTATTACTTCAAGAATTTGACATCACTATAGTAGATAGACTAGGGAAAGAAAACGTGGTTTCTGATTTTCTCTCAAGACTGCATATAAATGATGATAATTCACTAATAGATGATTCCTTTCCAGATGAAAATTTGTTTTCAGTATCTGCTCACTCACCTTGGTATGTAGACATTTCTAATTATTTGGTTGCAAGGAAGGTACCTCCACATTTATATCCAAGAGAAAGAAGGAAGATCATTCAGAAGAGTGCTCAATATAGTTGGGTAGAGGGATACCTTCTCTACACATGCCTAAGTCAAGAAATCAGGAGATGTGTGATAGATGGTGAAGTTTATGATCTTCTCAAAGCTTTCCATGATTTCCCTTGTGGGGGTCATTTTGTTGATAAAAGGATTGGACATAAAATTTTAAGGATGGACTATTTTTGGCCCACCATATTTCAAGATGCCAAGAAGTATGTCCAGGCCTGTGATAGTTGCCAACAAATGGGTTATCCAAATCATAGGGATGAGATGCCTCTCTAGCCTCAAGTAGTGTTAGAGCCTTTTGAGAGATGGTCCATGGACTTTGTAGGGCCCATTAACCCACTTTCTAATAAAAAAGTCTATATCTTGGTTTGTACAGATTACATGACCAAGTGGATGGAGGCAAAAGCACTCATTAGGGCCTCAGAGGAAGTTGTCTTATCATTCTTGTTTAAATATATATTTTTTAGGTTTGGAGTTCCCATAGAATTAATAAATGATGGGGGACCTCCTTTCACATCACATAAGTTTGAATCCATACTCCATCAATATCATGTTTTACATAGAATAGCTTCTCCATACCATCCACAAGGTAATGGCCAAGTAGAATGTACCAACAAATTCATAGAAGCTATTCTTAATAAGACAATGAGAGAACATCATAGGGATTGGTCTGATAGATTGCATGAATCTCTATGGGCTTATCGAACTACTTGGAGGAACACAACTAGTTTTTCTCCTTATGAGCTTGTATATGGAAAGAGCCCTCTTTTTCCTATTGAATTTGAAATCAAAACCCTTAGAACTACATCAATAGTCATCCTCGACTTGACTATGGTACAAAAGGCCATACTACAACATCTCAATGAGCTAGATGAAAAGCATTTGGATGATATTCATCAAATTACAGTAATTCAAAAGTAGCGAACAAAATAGCATGACCGAGTCATCAAGAAGAAATTGTTCTAAAAAGGAGATTGGGCTTTGTTATACGATTCACATTTCAAAGAAATCTAGGGTAAACTGCGTACAAGATGGATGGGACCTTATGAGGTAGACACTGCTTTTCCCAATGGGACAGTCAGGTTAATTACTATTGATGGATCCAATACAGAGTTATATGAAAATGGTCATCGCTTGCACCTGTATCAACATCCACTTTTCAAGGAAGAATTTAAATTGAGATGTACCACTGATATAGATTACCAATTTTTAAAGGGAATGGAGCCTGCTCCTTCTCCGTCTGAGTTTTAGGAGTTTTTTCTTTCAATAAAATCTTGTATATAAATAAGTTGTGCAAATTTCAAATTTTCTGATTTTGCTTCACGCATTTCATTTTTCTATTTCTCTTTTTATAAATAAATTCAGCCTAGAAAGGTATCAAGAAGTTTCCTGTGTGTCGATAAAATAAAGAACAACAAGGTAGATTATAGCAGAAGAAGCCAAAGGATTAGTTTCTCGAAGTTGAAAAACATCGTAAAAACTAAGTGATTCTGCGTTCGGAGAGGTTACATGCTACTACATCATATTTCGTTACATTTTTTACCAACTACATTCCATAATGATTACATCATGTTTTGTTACACCATCTTCCGACCACATGACCAATTTCCATGTTGTTACACCTTCTCCTGACTCTTTTGCCTTGCATGCTTTACACTTGTTCCTGACTCTTTTGCCTTGCATGCTTTACACTTGTTCCTGACTCTTTTGACTTGCATGTTGTTACACCTAATGCCACAGTTCCAACCAAAATATTTTCTGATACACCTAATGCTATCATTCATTTTGGATTTTTTCTTAGCATTTCTTCCATTTCGACATATGGCAACATTGTTATTTTGTCAAGATTTTCCCCATTTTTCAAAAAATAGTTTATGCTCTCTCTGTTCCACACTGGCCACTTCATCATTGCTTAACTCCACATATGCAACTTTCTGACTGTTCAACCATAGAAAGGACTCCACTTATGCTCCACCTATCATATCGTCATTTCTCACATTTGAGATCTATCTCTCATTATTACAGTCATTCGACGCAGATCAAATGGCAATTGGATAGTGCGGTTACTCTGACAAATCGGTTCATGTGGTAAGTTATGAGGTATGATTACTAAACCTACATTTCCAAGTGATGTAAGATATGAAATCAAGTTTCAATGCCTATTTTCCGGTTGTCCTAAATTTGTTGCACCATGAGCCAATCGAATTATTTGGGGGGGGGAAAGACATCAACGACGACATAATCTCAAAATCGCATTTTATAAACACCTTTGCCACCTTTTCTACCACACTTATTTTTTCTAAGACACTGTGCTCTTTATGAAATCCTTGTTTGAACTTATTGTGACTCTAGTGGGGTGTTGGTTTCTCCTCCTTTGTGACTACTAAGACTCAAAACGACATCATGGGAGGATCAGTTGTGATATATGAGCCAAAAAATATGGATTCATTGCTGCTACACCCAGATGTTTTCCAATTTTTTCTACAGGCCGGATTGTAACAACCCTTCTAGCTAAGGACAACTACTCTGTCAGTAGGTGCAAATTTTTATTTTGTTTGTCTAGGTTTAAAGTGCGTGTGCACGTGTAGAAGAAACAACCCCCTCGACCTTGCATCACTATTCGAACCAACAAGATGCAAGTGAGATGAACACAATCAAGACGACCCGACCTATCACAGTGACAACAAGAAACAAACGCCCCTGGGCATAAGGTGTGCAACTAGCAACTGTAAGAAGAAAATGACACTAGGGTTTAGGTACGGTACTGTCCCAGCATGAAAGAATCCAACAGTAGAATCGCAGTAGTGGAACTGTGCCTTTAAACAGCCTGAGACTACTGATACAGCTCAGAGTGTGTCGCAAGAGTGGAACTGTGCCTTTAAACAGCCCAACACTCTTGATACGGCACTGGATTCCTTTCGCCAGATTTACTCTCAGACATAGATACTAAGCTACAAGAGGTGTCTATATTCCGCCCGACATGAACATACGACGCCATACAATACCACCAAGTATTGCAACTCAGGGACAATCATGACCTCTACGGGAGACGCGAGTCAGGAGGACTCTAATATCGACTGACCACTAATGAGACCCGAGGACA
>JZKD02S2328041.1:0-23385 GCA_000966675.3 Picea glauca
TACGACATCAAGGCCATGGTTGTAATCTCTCTTTCACATTTAATATGATACAATAATATGATTATTTCCTATAAATCTTGTTGTGTTTTATTGTATGATTCCTTGATCACATACACAGGTTTATATTGAGTTTATGCTATTACTATCACTTTGGTTGGTTGCATTCTTTTCCAGGTTCATCATTGTATGAGCGTTGGAACAAAGCTAGGATGGCGATGGCGAGAGGAAGCGGAATTTAAATGGTATGTCACCTATCCTTCTTTAGTTAGTAAAATCAATATTTAAAACTTAAGGAAAGTGTCATGTTTTGGTGTGTTTTGTTCTAGATCTAGGTGGATCTAGGGAGATCAGTTAGTGTCCGCACCTACCAATTTATCCAATAACAAGAGCCACGACCTCTCTCAAGCTGGGTATCCCAACTCTCAGAAGTAAAACCGGTCAAAATGTTTGCAGCATAACGTTACTCATAACCGGTGTCGTCCCATTTCTCAAAATTGTTGTTGTTTTATAGCATTTTCCTACACTTGCACAACTAATTCATTTTTTTAATTAAAATAATTTAGAATTAAATTCCCCTTGCACTTATCGCCTTTTCCCCAATTTGCACAATTAAATCCACAATTTAATTTAATAAAAGTCATTTTCCCTCACCCATCCTAAAATGCTCCTAAAATCACTCCTAGTTGTACATTTATTCCCTTTATTTCCAATTAATGGTTGACGGCTTTCTAAAACTGAGTTGAGTTAAAATAGGAATAATCTCCTAGTTAGACTATTGTTAACTAGACTCTATATTTGTTTCTATGCGTACCCATTCATTTAGCTTTATTCCATTTTTACCTTAAATTTCAATTTGGTAATTACTTTCACATATGTGTATTAAATCACTCTTTAGATTTATTTTGTTTTCCTTAGTTTATTAAATTAATTTATTTCATCTCTTCATTATTTAATTTATAAAATTAGTTTTTAGTCTTCTCACTAACTTAGACTTAGGCTTAATTAAATTTTTATTGCAAAGGCTTAGAACCTTATGGATTATGATTAATAAATTCATTCTTTAATTAATTAATTAAGTAATTTGATTGTGCTGAAGATTTTACAAGGTTTAATATTCGCTCAAATTTTTCAAGGCCACCTAGATTCATTGACTCGATTTTTAATTCCGTGATGTTCCCTTCAAGATGCACTCCATGATCCAAGGGTGCCACTCACCTTTGATTCAATTTTTTAATTACATGATGTGCCCTTCAAGATGCACACCATGCTCCAAGGGTGGCACTCACTTTTGATTGTTTTTGGTAGTTGTCCAACCACTGGAGTAAGCACTCCATTTGGGTGACCTCGTGAGAGGCTAAGGGATTCTAAGGAATAAAGATCCTTCCTTATTTCATACCCTTTAGAAATATTCATGACCGACTGTCTTAGTCTTCCCTCACGTCATCGTGGACCTCTCAAACTAGGTAATCGTTAAACTACAATTCAAGCCACGACAGGAGCTCTAGTAGGCTGTGACACAGACGCTGCCACACCTCTCCCTCAATATATGGTCTATGTGCATGGCCCCTTTACTCCCTATGTGAGTCGGATTAGCAAGAAATCATCAGCCTGCATCCATCAACAAAACATTGTCAATGATCCATAATGATGCAGAAGCATCACCAGCAAAGCACAAGTGGAAGACAACTAGACGCACTAGCACACATTTTGAAGAAATTTAAATTTTGAACAATGCATACCACACAAATCTTTTGAAAATGAATTGTAATTAAATAAAATCTTAAATTTTGTAGAGCTGGATATTTCATGAGGACATCGAAGAATGTATTTTCTTTTAATGTAGTTGAGTGCAGTACAAATTCTATGCGTTCAATATGATATGTCTGTCACAAATATTTATTGTAATAAATATTAGTAGTTGATATTTTCTAATTCGATAGGATAGATTTAGAGTAGTTGGAGGGAAGAGCTCGAAGATCCCTCTTGTATAAAGCTTTGTATTGTCACCCAGTATTTTTTGTTGATGGGTTACTCAAAGTTGAGTTGTTGTTAGACTACAGATAGTTGTTGTAGAAGTTATCGAGAAACAGTGTATGAACACATGTATATTTCAATTGAATAAGTATAACAAGGGAACATTGTCCCAAATGCGTGGTGTTGATGCGTCTATTTAAATGAATGAATGATATACTTTCTATTTATTTGGAATTCTCTGTTATTTCTTATTTCTTGTGTTTATGAATACATTTACATGGATGAATGTATGAATCTGTGAGGTTTTAGATAAGTTTCAATTGTTTCTCTTCTACGAGCAAGTGCAAGTGTGCATAGTGTCTGCAAGGTGTGTGTGACAGGGTCTATTTCGACTCAGAAATTTCTCGAGAGATAGCTTGAAGGAAGTTGTCCGCAAGGAGTGCACGACAAATTCTTCTGACTCAGAAGCTCAGGAGGAATAACGAGGATTTTCCACAGAGAGGTGGAATTTCAGAGGAGAACATGTTGCAAGGTGCACACATGCTGAGATTCGACTAAGTGTCGAGTAGAGTATTCAAAGGGAGCAAGAGTTTGAGGAAGAACAAGCTCAAGAGGAAGAATGGTGAGAAATATTCTAAGGAATGAATCCTTTGAGGTTTCCCCGATTCAGCAAAGTGAGATCCGTCCAGGAAAGATTGGAGTCATTCCATACTGTCAGATCTGAGAGAGAGATTGCACGGAGGCAAGTCGCGAGGTGTTTTGACATTTTGTAATTCAGATCAATTCAAAGAGTTGAAGAGGTAGGGACATTAAATTCATGATCTCATGAATTTTCTTTTAATTTAACATTAATTTGTTTTTAACTTTTTTCTTATTTTTGATTGGCTAGTATATTTGAAATCTTATTACTACCTTCACATCTTTGAATGTTTAAAATTAACTACATATCTAATAAACTTTATTATAAGTACCACTGATTAAATAATGAAATGTAATTTAAATGCAAAAATATTCTACAATAACATTAAAAAAAATGGACACTCACTCGATCCCAACCAAGTAGATTTGAGAAATAAATGAAGGGCGAAATTAGTTTTCAAGTGTTTGGAATGATCTCGTGTTGTCTAATCTGTTTCACCAACACCCAGGAAAAACATGTAATAAAGTCTATTGTTTAAATGAAACAACACAAAAACCACTTGAATACTTCTGAACGGCCATAACTTCCACAGTTAAAACAAAAATCATAATAAATACATGTGTCATGAGATAATGTGGATTTTAGTTTTTAGGGGTTCTTAGCGTTTCCAAAATATGTGATGATGTAATCATGTCAACCGTCGTTTCTCAAACATAACAAAGTCTAAAATGAAAGTATTTAAAATATTAATTTGATCATAAAATGGTCGTAAAGTTTTAAATATTAAGAGAGTTTTACCATAAACATAACAAAATCTAAAATGAAAGTATTTAAAATAATAATATGATCATAAAATTACATTTCGTAAAAGTTTTAAATATTAAGAGAGTTTTATCATAAACATAAATGGCGAAACAATATTTTAACAAAATTGTTCAGTTTTAAATAAATACATTTTTTAAAAATTTCGTGAAAATGTTTTTTGAATTAAGATAATTATTTAAAATTATGTTTTATTTATTAATATTACTATAAAAAAATTAAAAAAAATTAAATAAATATATATTTTTTAAATTTCAATAAAATGAGTTTTAAATTAATAGAATTATTTAAAGTTATCTTTTATATTATTAAGATGAAGAAAATTAAAAAAAAATGGCTTTCATCTTTCTTTTTATTACAAGTATTATAAAATCATTCATCCCATGAAATTTGTTTTTGTGCAGTTAAAGTTATCTCACATTAATACTATGCATATTAATTTTGATATTTACAATATTAATTTTGTATTCTAAATTCACATAATTTTTATATAAAATAAATTAAAGTTACATTTAATATAAGATATTTACATCTTTGTACAAAATATCCTAAAAGTTTTATGAAGTGGTTTTTTTAATGTCTTTTAAAAAAATATGGGAAATTGACAATTTCTATCTAAAATCTAATAGGAATCATTTGTATTGATAGGATCACATATATAATAAGTTAACACTTCATAATCTGTATTCAAGGATGTTGAATCTATTTTTTCTTTGTATTAAAAGAAACAATTTCAACAATCCAAAATTGCAATTTAAGTTATGATTACTCTAATTTTAATGATAGAAAACTAAAAAAAGTCTAAATACTAAAACTTTTATCCTTCATTAATCTAGTAGTAGTATAAACACTTTAGTAAATGATTTTTTTATTTGGCCTAAAATTCTCAAGAATCATTTTGGATCTAAAAAAACTAAATGACTAGATTCTGTTTATACAAAACTAGAAAAAGTCAAAATAATGGAACTTTTATCCTTTTAAAACTAGAAAAAGACAAAATAATAGAACTATTATCATTGTTCATTAATCTCTGAGTAGTATAAACACTTTAGTAAATGGTTTTTTTATTTGACCTAAAATTATCTAGGAATAATTTTGGATCTAAAAAAGACTAAGTGACTAGATTTCTGTTATAGAAAACTAGAAAAGGTTGAAATCATTGAAATTTTAGTCATCTTCAGTCATGTTGTAATATTCTAAATTCTCTATGAAATGGTCTCCTAATAAAAGATATTAGATGTTAATATAATTCTGATATTAGATGTTAAGATTGCACAATCTCATTACAATAGGTGTAGTAGAAGGTGTTGAGTCCTTTTTTACCTTAAAAACAACAATTCCATCTATTTAAAATTACAATTTCAATAAAGATTATCTAACCAAATTTAAATGATAAGAAATAAGAAATAAATCAAAATTTAACACTTTTAACTTTCTTCATTCCTATTTAAAAATATTTATTATAATTTAATTTACTTTTACTTTTAAAAACTTACTTCATTAAAAAAAATACTCAAATATATAAATTTATTTTCTCAGTTTTTTAAATAATAATTCATCATCTCCATTTCCAAATTTACTTAGAAAAGATTAACATGTAATGCAACATTTGTTATTATATTATAACCAAAATATATATGCCATAACCAATAAAATGGTAAGTTAAGTTAGAAGGGTATTAAGTTTTTACACTTGAAAATACTTCCAAAAGCCCTAATTTAATACGAGTAATTTAATAACATATATTAGGAGGATGTCTAACATATATATGCGCAGGGAGGTCCCAAGTTTATTTTTAGCAGTCGTGAAATTGATATATGCGATTATTTTGCTGATTGAAGTAGTATTGATTAGAATAAATAAAGTAAAATTTTGATTATTTTTTATTCAATATTTATTTAAATCAAATCAAATAAATAATTACATATTACAATACAAAATCTTAAATTTCAAACAAGATTCTGAATTCTATAATTACAGTGTGATCAAACAAAATTACGAACATGATATTGATATAAATAACAAATTGAGCATTATTGAAAAAAAATTATATTCAACTTTCAAATAAGATTCTGAATTCTATAATTATACTATGATCAAACAAAATTACAAACGTGATATTGATATAAATAACAAATTTTTATAGGTTCATAATTCAAGATACAATTAAGATGCTGATTGTAAAGAGTCCCTATATTTAATATATAGGGAGAAAAGGATAGTAATAATTTTTTTATTGAAAAAGATAGTAATAATTTTTTATTCAAAGTTGTTATATAGATTGAGTGCGTCTAATGGTTAAAAACAAGTGTTTCCTCTTAAGAGGTCACTTGTTCAAGTCCAGAGGGGGTCTCATACATCAATTTGGTGTCATCCTACACATATAGATTATATGTGTAAGAAAAAGAAAAGGTTGTTTTAACAAAGTTGAGAAATTTAAACTTTAAATTGATGGATTTTAGGCCTGCAAAAAAAATTCACGAATAATATAAAACATCACACAACAAAGAATGATATAATTGCAAGGGTATATCCACCTGGACAGATACCTTTCCCAACGAATCAATCATTACAATTTTCCACAAGCAAAGAGAAGACAAACACCACCACAACTTCTCTAACAATATTGGTTACGTGAACATGTCTACACAAATTGCTCCAATAGGGACCACTCCACATCTATTAGTAACATGAACCCGAGGTAGATATTCTCTTGTCCAAATCTCCTAAATCATCATAATCGTAAACTAAATCTTCACATCCACTGTACGTGATACTCATTCTTCTCAGATACCGAAGCACCCAATTTCCATGCTCTTTACTTGTTTTTTCCATGTGTCCACTCACAACACCAACTACTTGTGAAATATATAAACATTCCATCGCAATTATAAACCTTCATACTACATTTGTATCAGGTACAAAAGACATAATCATTTTCTTCCTCACTGCGAGGAAATAAACTTGAAGAAATCTAACAGTGGAAAGCTAAAGGGATATTTACCAGTTTCACAATTCGTTTACTAAACCTCATCAGTATATTGTCCATAGATGTGTTTTTTGATAACCACATATTAACATTTTTCTCGGCATTGTGTACTTCTATGTCTAATATTTGTTTTTCTTCTCCTAGATCCTTCTTCTGAAACATCATGATCCACTAAGTCTTTAATCTATTGATCTCAACCATGCTTTTCTTGCAACAAGAATATCATCAACATACCACAAATATAATGAATATTACATAAACATAATGATCATATTTACTTCTTAAGAAACTTTGGCTCATCATGAAAGAATCACACATCTTGTACTACTGTTTGGTTACCTTAGGCCACACAATGATTCCTTGATTTTGCAAACAAATGTCCCTTTCTGATCATAACTTCTCATGGTAAATATCTTTGTTTCCATGTCCCTTTGTATCTCTGATTTTTATGGTGATTTGGATCCCACAATCTACATCCATTAGCTCCATCACCATAACCAACAAATATACACAACTTTGTTTCCTTGATGAAATTTGGCCAAGCCATCTAAGTGAGATTTCACCTCTCATATAAAATATAATTTCATTGGAGTATCCTAATACCTTCAAAAGATTCATTCCATGCAACACATGGTCTCTAAAAGAAATATTTTCCAGAAACATGAGCATGAAAACCACAACTCTTGACCTAAATCCACCCCCCCCCCCTTCCATGACAAAAACCGACCAAACTTCCATCAAATTCAGGGCATCCGGGTATACTGCATGCTCCCACCTATCACCTAGGTCATCTAGAATTTACCGGTGACAATTCAAAACTGAGGTACACATGCCTAACTAGGTGTTACAGTCATATGTCCATTTTCATTAAAACAAATCCACCTCAAACTTTGCATTCAAGACATTCACCATTGATTCAAATTTGAGTAAGTACATAAACACTCTACTTCCATGCTTGAATTGACACCATCACCACGATAACTAACTCTTCCTCCTCTGGAAACATAACGTGCATCATGAAGAGTGAAAAACTTGGCATACATAAGAAATATACCAAAGAGGAAACCTTTCTCTAACCACTACCATGGATTCCAACTTTGTCACCATGTCGACCTTTCTCCTTAGTGTCCAATAGTATTTCAAACTTATAGATTTTTTCCTCCTCAGAACAAAATGAAAAACACTCGGTTCCCTTGCAGCAGACTCTTTTTTTCTACACACAAATGAAAATATTCCCTCATTTCTCACAAACCTTCACTCAACCTTATCTTTGATACCACTTGATGGAATTCAGGCCTGAAAACATAATTCATGAACATAGAGAAAAATAGATAAATATAAAACATCACACAACATAGAAATAAATGGAGGCAACGATATTCTTTATTGCTCAACTAACAATGGAAAAGTGATTTACAAGTCTCAAGAAACTCCTCATGGGATTCTTCATTTAAACAAGAGAGATATCAAGCATTTCAAGGCATATGGAAAAACAAACGCTTGAGGAATGTTCGAATTGTAACTGCAAGGGTATGTATTATCACAACCCAACAAAATTCAATATAATCAATTTTGTTTATAATTCCCCAATGTTTTCCCATACTTATGACTTGGTTCTAAGCTCTAAATTTCTAGAAACAAAAATTGTACACACACTCTAAGCCCTAATGTGCCACCAAAAGCACATTTTTTTCTAAATTTATTATACAAAATTAAATTAGGCCATATGTCCGAGAAAATTGTAACATACCCTCTGTTATGACTAGGAAAAGAGAAGCACAATAGGAAAAAAAATAAAAATTAAGCATTAGGAAAATTAGAGTCAACACATACTTCAACAATATATAATCAATGACATCTTAATTAAAAGAATTACAAGCATCTCATCATCATAATCAATAGCATCGCAACCGACGCATCAACATAATTAGTAACGACACATAATCAACACACCATCACATTTAAATAATGTTACATAATCAATAGGGATCATGAATGGCGATGCAAGATCAACTCATAACATAAAGATAATCATCAAATAATACAAGGGTAACATGAGATAACATAACGATAACATAAATATCATAAAGATAACATAAGGATGACATAAGGATGTTACCCATTGAACCTACCCTGCAAGGTTAGGACCTCCAAGACACATAAGAAACACTCAATCCCATGATTCATCTGATTGATTTTGACCACATAAGGTCTCAGGTCCGGTGACTGTTCTGAGGAACAAGGAGGTTTCTAATTCCCACTAATCCAATCATAATATGATTTCCAGACTAGTTTCATTAATCATAATTAACATCATTTCAACATAGTGCAAGGAATAATCTACTCTACTTAATCAATCCTTCAAGCAAACTAAGTGTAATTGACCAAGCAGATAATACACAAGGTTAATAAGAACCAAAAAGGAAAAATTACAATCTTAGTATCGGACACAGATCCCATTTATAACATCAATTGGTAAGCTTTCAAGGTCAATATCATCCAGGGTCAAGAAATATTTATTGAGTGTTGCAAGCTACTGTAATAGGTGCAATCTTCAATGCAACCCAAATATATATCTTAATAAAATGGAGAGTCTTGGTTTAATAATACAATAAGAAATCGATATTAAACTACATGTCTCCTTCCTTAAACCCTAAGAAAATTAATCATCACAAGCCATATGTGAAGACTTCAAGTTACTTTACATATCCAATTCAGAACTATAATAAGATTTACCATGTTTAAGCAACATTTAGGAATTCATAAGTCATCTTAAATCCTATTATATACGAACTAAAGGTAAATCATCATAAGTAAAATGATAATAATTCAACTGCTTAACATATCCAATTATACGTATTAAAATATCGAGTATATTAAGCTATAATAAAGGATCCACATAATAAAATACCATACCCCTTTTAGGAACTCAAGGAACCAAAACTTACTTAAGAAATATAAGGATCTAAACCAAAAATTGCATATTCCCTAAGAACTTAAGGGAAGACAATTCTAGATCAACCATAAAGGGTGCAATGTTATCCTAAAAATCTCATTAAAAGAGATAAGAGAACATGATATTATATTTAACAATAATAGATGATTAGAAGTTAAATTCAACTCCCAAGTGACGGAACAAAAGAAGGAGCTTTGTAATTTATCTGATCCCTCGATTTGATGTACTGATCAAATGATAATCATTCTAGGGCTTAACTAGCCCTTGAATCAGACTTCCATTCAGACCTTGATCCAGACCCTGAAACAAACTAAAATTCTGAAACTCAGATCAAATTTACAGGAAATGAATGGATTTTAGAAGGGTGCAGCCTTAAAGAGAGGAAAAAAAAGAAAAAAAAGGCACTCGGAAGGTCACTATATTTCCATAGCCTTAATTCGCTTTCGAATTCAATCCAACATATCGAGATATTTTTCTTTTTAAAAATCACCCTTCAAATCTATACAGGTCACCTTGCTAGAACAAAATGATAACACTATCTAGCAGTCACCTGGCTTCCTATGGTGGACTCAAGGAACACCATAATCGAGGGTTAAGAAATTTCAGGGACAAGGGAGAGGAAAAACACTTGTTCAAGATGAAATTATGAGTCATGCAAAGAGGGACAACATTCACACTGAATTACAATAAATTTGAATTGCAGGAAAACATTAAACATGGGATTGACTTGGATTTAGACTTATTCACTACGTAGGAAAATCACCCCAGCTTACCTCAAAGACACACATCACACAACATCCAAACCCACCACAATGCGCTAAGGAATAGATCTGCGATACCAAGAGTTGTGCACACTCAGGATGGTCAATAAATCGATGTTCTGCCTAAGTCATGAGGCAAAAACGAACAAGAAGGGAAAAAAAGGGGTGAATTGTCCCAACTTAGACTCCATCCAGCTCAAGGTTAAGTCGTTGTCGATCATTGACATCGATAGCCATCAGGAAACACCTGTACACTAGGCAACAAGGAAGAGCCCATTGAAACACATTTAGATTTTGGATCTTCAGTTAAAATATAAGGGTAACGACAATGACTCCAGCGATGGGGAGCGATTAATGACGTTTCAACACCTAACCACACACAACAGTCATACATGATTCTACATGGAATTGTGAAATCAGTGGATCTCTTTTGATTCAACAACATGAATCCAGAATAAAAATCCATGCATAGCAAGAAAATGAAGCCAAGACCACACGCCAATAGGGGAAACTGCACATGAGTAGGGGTACAACGCAACATGCATCTAAACAAAAAACTTAAATCAGAGAAGAGTCGTTAAAGGGTTGCCTATTAAAACGGTGAATCCCTTCTCTTTTACACATGAAACACCAAGAAGAAAATCAGGCTAGCATAACAATATAATGCCTTCTATCAATTAGATAATATCTTATATTCGGATCTATACCAGGAGTTACGGTAGACCCTCTATATCTCTGGTGTATTGATCATTATCTCAAATTGCGATTTTAATTCTTTCACCAAATTAAATTCAAGTAATAAAATATCACTATAGACTTCCTCCTAGCAAATGCAGGTAAGGGAAAATTTCAAATTCAAAACCCTCATATTAATAACTTAATAAAATCGACAGTCAAATTGTATGCAAGTAGGAAGGTCCAAGGATCGGATTGAACTTATACTAAGGTTCATATTAGCTAGCATCAATATATCACAAAACAATTGAGAGTATAGATTCATCCTTTGTGTATTGCGATAAGAAACGATCAAATTATAAAATAATAGTTCTTCCATTTAGTGCATCAAGAAAACATTTATATATATATATATATACAAGGAAAACAACCATACCACATATTCAACCAACTTCATTGCAAGCATTTGACTTACAAAAATTAGATTCTATTAAAAAAATTGACAACAATAAAATACCGTGACCAATGAATGCTTAAGGGTGATCTTTATCTATTGGAATTCCTTCCTGCTTTCCTCTTGCTAATCGTATAACTTCACCAATACCTCCCATCCAATGCTAGAGGTACTCTTCTTCCCCCTTATCCCCCCAAACTACAAAGTGGTTACACACAAACATAACCAGAATACTCTAACTCCCAGCTCGCCTCGCAAGGCAAAGCTACCTTTCTCTCTCGAGATGGGTGTCCCAACTCTCACAAGTAAAACCAACCATAATTTATGCAACATAACCTTACTCATAAGCAGTGTAATCATTCCTCCTCTCATCCATTTTTTTTATAGAATTTATTTAGTGACAACTTGCCATTTTCACATTTAATTCGTTTTTATTAAGAATTAATTAGAAATGATTCCCCACATACACTTGTCACCCATTCCCTTAGTTGAAGCAATAAATCCACTATTTAATTTAAGTAAAATTCCATTTCCCTCACCCATCATAAAAGAACTCCTAAAATCACACCTATTTATCCCTTTATTCCCTTTAATTCCCATTTATGACTGGCGCCTTTCTAAGACGGAGTTGAGTTAAAGTATGAAAGTTCTCTAGTTAGACTAGACTCTAGATACCTTTCTATGATTACACATCTTTATGCTTTATTCCTTTCTCATTTTAAATTCTAATTTCGTATTTACTTGCACAAGTGTATTAATCACTCTTTAGGACTTATCTTTATTTTCATTGATACTTAGTTTGATTTATTTTATCCCCTCATCATTTAATTTAAAAAATTAGTTTTTAGTCTTCTCACTCACTTAGACTTAGTCTTAGGTAAATATTTATTTGCAAACGCCTATACCCTTATGGATTACCCTTAATAAACTCATTCTTTAGTTAATTAATTAATCAATTAATCAATTCAACAGGTGCTCAATATTTTATAAGGTTTAACATTCACTCAAGTTTTATAGGCACCTAGATTTATTGACTCATTTTTTATATACCATGACGTACCCTTCAACACAGACTATGTGCTCCAAGGGTTCCACTCATCATTTATTCAAATTTTAATTATGTGTCATGCCCTTCAATATGCACTACATGCTCCAAGGTTGCCACTCACCTTTGACTCATTTTGGTAGTTGTCCAACCCTTCGAGTCAATACTCCATTCATGATACCTTCTGAGAGACTAAAAGTCTATAAGGAATAAGGACTCATCCTTATTTCCCGCCCCTTAGAATATTCATGAGTGACTGTCTTAGTCTTCCCTCACAACATCATGGATCTCTAAAACTAGGTAATCGTTAACCTACAATTCGAGCCACGATGGGCGTGCTAGTAGGATGTGACAAGGATGTTTCCACATCTCTCCCTCAATATCTGGTTGTTATGCATGACCCCTTTACTCCTTGTGTGAGTCATATTAGAAAGCAATCATTATCTTGCATCCATCAACGAATCAATGTCAATGATCCATAAACAACATCATAATATACCCAATCATATGTCACATATGCATAAAGGAAATACTCAAACCATACAATCCACTCCCTAAATTGATCCAAAGTCCAAGGAGGTCCATTGATGGCATCAACATCCTCAATCTGTCAACTGTCCTGCACACTTAGGAGAAACTCGTCAATAACATATGTCAATAAATAGAAATCCAATAACATAACATCATAATCCATCAACATCATCGTGAGAATCCATAAGAGAACAAACATCCATATAATGAAACTGGATCACTTGCATGCAAGTTCCCTCAAATAATAATTCAATAACATGTGATCGCAAGAGCGGGATGTTACATGGACCCCCTCTTGTTTTTAACTTCTTTTTGAATTTTCAAAATATATAAATGTAGTAAATAAAGCATATGACAAGATCTAAATGTTTAACTATAAAACAAAACTAGAAACTGTTGGCGCATATCATATGTGTCCTCCTAGGTAGTCGAGTGTGGAATATAATTCTCCCACTCGACCTCAACCTGATCGATTTTTCGACATCATAGCTGTCGAATGTGATGTTATAGAATGCGTATTGGCTTCGTCATGAGTGCACACTTGTCCGACACCTGCAAGGAACTCAAGTCAATCACATGTGTAGGATCACTAACATAATGTCTCAAAACAGATACATGAAAAAAATTGTGCATACACCTCAAAGAATCAAGCAAGGCTAGTCAAGAGTCCATGGGCCCTTTCTTTTCCACAACTTTGAAAGGTCCCACAAACCTAGGAGAGAGTTTAACACTGTTTCCAAACTTGATCAAACTCTTGTGTGGTTTCACCCACAAGAAGACTCGATCACCAACCTCATAACTATGATCAATGTGATGTGCATCGACATAACTCTTTTGTCGATCTTGTGATTCTTTAATCCTTTGTCTTATAGTTTTCATTGGTTCTTCCATTTCTTGGATCGCTTTTGGTCCTACCAGGAGCCTATCCTCAATTCGATCCCATCTCAAAGGCGTTTGACACGGTCGTCCGTAAAGAAACTCAAATGGTGCCATCTTAAGGGTGCTTTGATAGTTGTTGTTGTATGAAAACTCTACCAGTGGCAAGAACTCTTCCCAACACTTATGTTGGTCCATCACGTACATACACAACATATATTTCAATATTTGCTTCATTATTTCTATCTTCTCATTTGTCTCAGGGTGATAAGTTGTACTAAAGTTTAGTTGGGTTTCCAAGGCCTCTTGTAAACTAGTCCAAAATCGTCCTCTAAACATTGATCCTCAATCGTATATGACCCTTTTAGGTATTCCATGAAATATCACAATATCGCTGATAAAAACTCAAGCTATTTTTGGTTCCTGATACGTCATATGCACAAGAATAAAATGGGCACTCTTCGTCAGAGTGTCAACTACCATGAAAATTGAGTCATGCCTCATTGTCGTCAGTGACAATCCCAGAATAAACTCCATCGAAATGACCTCCCATTTTGACTCTGGAATAGCGTGTGGTTGTAGTAATCCAATCAGATGTTTATGCTCAGCCTTCAATTGCTGACATTCTATACATATTTCCATGTAGTTAACTATGTCGGCCTTCATTCATTTCCATAAGAATAAGGGCTTAAGGTTTTCCCTCATCTTCATGACTGTTGGATGATCCATGTACACGGATCTGTGAGCTTCGTTTAAGATTAAACTTCTCAAATTTTCCTTAGGCAATATGTAAATCTTGTTATTATACCTCATTAAATCGTCTTTGTCCAATGTAAACCCCTCATAATTTGGTACCAACATGGTGTCTTGGTCGATATTTTCCTTAACCTATTTATACCAGTCATCATCACACTGTAAAGTTAAAATCTTTTCTCGAATATTCATCTTAAGAGGTATCACCAAAAATATGTGTGGTCTCTGACTCTATGCATCTTCCAGTCTGTTCACTATTCGTTTTATGTAGGTAATATCAAAAGAGTGCTCTCTAATAAATTCTGACCAACACTTTTGCCTCTCATTCAATTCACTTTGTGTTGCAAACCACAGTGGTATGTTTTCAGTTCGAATTTTTGTCCAATCAGGTAGTGCCTCCACACTCTGATGGCATACACAATGGAAAACAACTCCAAATCGTGCGTCATGTAGTTCTCCTCATGCTTTCTTAATTTCCTTGATATGTAAGCGATCACTTGACCGTCTTGCATCAAGACTCTGCCTAAGCCTTCCTTCGACACATCTGTGCATACCAATAATTCCTCATTCATGTCGAGGAATTTTAGTATCGGTGTTGTCATCAACAACTCCTTGAGCCTTCAAAATTCTTCCGTGAATTTCTCGGTCCATACAAATTTCTTGGTTTTCTTCTGCAATTATGTGATCGGATTTTCTATCTTCGAAAAACATTCGATGGACCATCGATAATATTTAGCTAAACCCAAGAAGATACATACTTATGGTATGTTTTTTGACGCAGGACATTCCATAATAGCCTCTACTTTCACTGGATCCATAACGATTCCTTTGCTGGAGAAAACATGCCCCAAATAATGAATCCTCGATTGGTAAAAAGAGCATTTCGGTAGTTTCCTGTATAATTTGTTCTCTCGTAAACACTGTAGTACCAAGCAAAAATTTTCATCATGTTATTCGGTCAATTGAGAATATATAAATATGTCATCAATGAATACTTGAACAAACTTTTCCAAGTATTCACAAAACACCCCATTCATCAAGCTCATGAATACCCTTGGGGCGTTTGTCAGTCCAAACGGTTAAATGGTAAACTCGTAATGCCCGAACCTCATCTTGAATGCGGTCTTAGGAATATCTTCCTCTTTGATCTGTAACCGGTGATATCCTAATCTCAGTTCGATCTTTGAAAACATCATCACGCCTTTCACTTGTTCAAACAAATCGTCTATTATTGGCAACATATATTGGTTCTTGATTGTTTCCTTGTTCAATTGACGGTAGTCAATAAAGATTCTCCACAGCCCATTCTTCTTCCGTATGAAAATAACAGGTGTAGCCCAAGGTGACACACTTGGATGTATAAGTCCTAGGTCCAACAACTCCTCTAGTTGCATTTTCAACTCCTGTAACTCAGGGGTCGACATCTGATAAGGTATTCTTGCTATCAGTTAAGTTCCATGTTTTAAGTCGATGATAAATTTCAACACTTTTTCTATCGGAAATCCTGGTAACTCCTATGGGAACATGTCCATAAACTCTCGTACTACTAGAAGGTTTTCTAATCCTTTTTCCATGCCCTTGTCATTCAACGTTAAGATTGCATATAACTTGCATCCCTTGTGCATGCTCTTCCGTAGTTGTAGGGAAGAAATGAACCTTAGGGAAAAGCCCAGTTTTCTTCCTACAATCACTTGTCTATATCCCTCATCATCAGTCGAAATAAACCATTACATCTTATAGTTGAGTATCACATCATGCGATTCCAATGAGTTGATATCGATCACGAAGTCATAAGATCCTAAGATCGTGCAATACAGGTTGGCCTTCATTAAAAAATATCCCAGGTTGATGCTACAGTCTGTAACCTTTCCTCCAACCTTCTTCTTGGCACCCGAATTCATTTCCACATAGCTAAACTCATCATGTTCGACTTCCTTTACCTTAATTCCTTTTAGCATTGTACCAAAAATAAATCTCTCTGTAGCACCAGGATATATTAAAATACTAAAGGTATGGTCAGCGATGGTACCTGACGTCTCGAGCACAGTAGACCAATGCTCGAACTGGAGGTTATTCACTATGGCATGAATCTGATGGGCCTTTCCCAAATCTCCTACTATAGTGTGTCTGACTGACCTGGCTACTCTTTCCCTCTCAAACGAACAATCACACTGGTAATGTGTCTCTCCATAAGTCTAACATTCAATCTTTGTTCCAGTACTCCTGGTCCCCGAAGTAGAAGTTGTTGGCCCACTAGCCTGAAACCCTGGTCTATTCTGTTGAATAGGCCTAAAATTTTGTTGATGCGGAAGACGATGTTGTTTTTGTTGTTCTCCATTGTAGGGACTCTATTGCTGAGGTGTCATTCGTCTTAGTGTCGTGAACGTGGATTCTCTTGGAGTGCCTCGAAACCCTAAAGAATGTCTAGTTGGTGTCAGATGCTACTACACACCAGATGTCACATGTCCCATCAGTCTTACAGAAGTCGTGTTCTGACCCCAACTAATCAACTCTTCCTCAGCTATGAGGGCCTTTTGGAAAACATCGTGCAACGTCTTAGGCATTAGGATCCTCACTTTCGCACGAATGTTGACATTAAGGCCGAACACAAACTTGTTGACCTTGATATTTTTGGTGTTCATATGTGGAGAATACGTAAGCATCTCCATGAATCGGGCCTCATACTCAGGCACCATATGACTATCCTGTTGCAAGGCGTTGAACTCATTGAGCTGACACTCAATGAATTCCTCTGAAAAATACCTTTCTCGTAACCGCTCCTCGAATAGTTCCCATGACACATCTTCAATGACCATGTTCAGTTGTTCCAGGAGTGTCTTCCACCATATAAGATCACTCCCTTTCAGTTGAAAGAACACCATGCAGAGTTTCGTGTTGGAGGTGTAGTTACAAAGTGCAAATCACATCGCCATGTTCTCCAACCATGCCTCAGCGGCTGCGCCATCTGTGACACCCATGAACTAGGGAAACTTAACCTTCTCTAGTTCTTTGTGAATGCTTCCAGTACTGACTGAGGCATGTTGTGGACCCTTAGGGGGTACAGGTGCCCTGGCCTCATCTCTATACATACAGTTAATCAAGGCCTCTCACATTCTTTGAAATGACCTCATCAACCCAACCACATCCCCCATAACAATCTTCTCCTCTCCAATGATTTTTTCTTCTCCTTGGGGGTTAGACCCCTCGGGTGTGGGTGTAACTGGAGATGTCGCGCCTCCTCCCCTAGCACCACATCGGCTGCCTCTACAACATTGTCTAATCATGATTACCTGTAGGGACAAAATTCAATTTAATTAGTGATAAATTATTAATCAAGTGTTTAATACAGTGGAAAGCATAATGATCCCAAGTTATGGGGTTGAACCCGCTCTAATACCATATGTAACATACCCTTCGTTATGACTAGGAAAAGCGAAGCACAATAAGTAAAAAAAAGAAAAAATTAAGCCTTAGGAAGATTAGCGTCAACACATAATCCAACAACGCATAATCAATGACATCTTAATTAATATAATTACAAGTGTCTCATCGCTGCAATCAATAGTGTTACAACCGATGCATCGACATAATTAGTAATGACACATAATCAACACATCATCACATTTAAATAATGTCACATAATCAACAAGAATCATGAATGTTGACGCAATATCAACTCATCATGATCAACTGGAATCATCAATACTTTTAATCGCTCAACTCATCACATAAATATAATCATCAGATAATACAAGGTTAATATGAGATAACATAACAATAACATAAAGATCATAAAGATAGCATAAGGATGACATGACATAAGGATACTACCTTCCCAACCTACCCTGCAAGTTTAGGACCTCCAAGACACATAATAAACGCTCAAGCCTAGGATTCATCCGATTGATTTTGACCACTTAAGGTCTCAGGGTTGGCGACTATTCTGAGGAACAAAGAGGTGTCTAATTCCCACTAGTTCAATCATAATCTGATTTCCAGACTAGTTTCATTAATCATAATTAACATCATTTCAACATAGTGCAAGGAATAATCTACTCTAATTAATCAATCCTTCAAGAAAAATAAGTGTAATTGACCAAGCAAATAATACACAAGATTATTAAGAACCACAAAGGAAAAATTACAATATTAGTATTGGACACAAATCCCATTTCTAACATCAACTAGTAACCTTTCAAGGTCAATATCATCCACGGTCAAGAAACATTTATTATGTGTTGCAAGCTACTGTATTAGGTGAAATATTCAATGCAGCCCAACTATATATCTTAATAAAATGGAGAGTCTTGGTTTAATAATACAATAAGAAATTGATACTAAACTACTTGTCTCCTTCCTTAAACGCTAAGAAAATTAATAATCACAAGACATATGTGAAGACTTCAAGTTACTTTACATATCAAAAAAGAACTATAAGAAGATTTACCATGTTTAAGAAATATTTAAGAATTCATAAGTCATCTTACATCCTATTATATATGAACTAAAGGTAAATCATCATAAGTAAAATGATAATAATTCAACTTTTAACATACCCATTTATATTTATTAAAAGATCAAGTATATTAAGCTATAATAGAGGATTCACATAATACAATCTCATACCCCTATTAAGAACTCAAGGAGCCAAAACTTACTTAAGAAATATAAGGATCCAAATGAAAAATTACATATTCCCTTATGAACTTAAAGGAACACAAATCTTAGATCAACCACAAAAGGTGCAATGCTATCCGAAAAATCTCCTTAAAATATATAAGAGAACCTGATATTACAGTTTAAAAGAATAGATTATTAGAAGCTAAATTCAACTCCCAAGTGACGGAACATAATAAGGAGCTTTGGAATTTACCCCAACCCTCGATCTAAGGTATTGAACAAACGATAATCCTTCTAAGCCTTAACCGACCTCCAATCAGACCTTCATTCGGACCTTGATCCAGACCTTGAAACAAACTAAAATTTTGAAACTTGGATTAAATTTACAGACAACGAATGGATTTCGGAAGGGTTAAGACTTAAAGAGATGGTAAAAAAAACAAGGCACTCAGAAGGTCACTATATTTCACTATGTTTCCCAATTCAATCCAACATATCGAGATATTTTTCTTTTTAAAAATCACCCTTCAAAACTATACATGTAACCTTGCCAGAATGAAATCATAACACTATCTAACAGTCATCCGACTTCCTACAGTGGACTCAAGGAACCCCATAATCGAGGGTTAATAAATTTCAGGGACAAGGGAGAGAAAAATCACTCACTCAAGATGAAATTTTGAGTCATGCAAGGTGGGATAACAGTCACACCGAATTACAATAAATTTGAATTGTAGGAAAAAATTAAACATGGGATTGTCGTGGATTTAGACTTATTCACTACGCAGGGAAATCACCCCACCTTAGCTCACGGACGCACATCATACAACGCCCAAACCCAACACAAGGCGTTAAGGAATATAGTCGTGATGCTAAGAGCTGCGCACACTTAAGCTGGTCAATAAATCAATATTCCTCCTAAGTCATGAGGCAACAACGAACATGAAGGGAAACAAAAGGGGCGACTTATCCCAACTTATACACCACTCCAACTCAAGGTTAATTCGTTGTCGACCGTTGACATCGACAGTCACCAAGAAACACCTATACACTAGGTGACAAGAGAGATCCCACTGAAATGAATTTAGATTATGGATCTTGGGTTAGACTCTAAGGGTAATAACAATGACTCCAGTGAGAGGGAGTGATTAATGACGTTTCAACACCTAACCACACACAACAGTCATACAGGATTCTACATGGAATTGTGAAATCAATGGATCTCTTTCAATTCAACAACACGAATCTAGAATAAAAATCAATATATAGCAAGAAAACGAAGCCAAGACCACACGCCAAGAGGGGAAAAGGCACATGATTAGGCGTACATCGCAACATGCATCCAAACAAAAAAATTAAATTAGATAAGAGGCATTAAAGGATCACCCATTAAAATGATGAATCCCTTCTCTTTTAAAGAGGAAACACCAAGTAAAAATTACGGATTGGCATAACAATATAAAGCCTTCTAGCAATTAGATAATATCTTATATTCGGATCTATACCAGGAGTTACGGCAGACCCTCTATATCTCTTGTGTGTTGATCATTATCTCAAATTGCGATTTTAATTCTTGCACCAAATTAAATTCAAGTAGTAAAATATCACTGCAGATTTCCTCCCGGTGAACGCATGTAAGGGAAAATTTCAAATTTAGAACCCTAATATTAATATCTTAATAAAATTGATAGTCAACTTGTATGCAAGGATGAAATTACAAGGATTAGATCGAACTTATACTAAGGTTCATATTAGCTAGCAACAATCTATCACAAAACAATCGACAATATAGATTCATCCATTGTGTATTGCGATAAGAAACGATCAAATTATAGCATAACAATTATTCCATTCAATGCATCATGAATATGAATATATATGTATATAAGGAAAACAACCATTCCACTTAATCAACCAACTTCATTGCAAGCATTTGACTTACAAAAATTAGATTCTATTACAAAAATTGAAAACAATAAAATATCATGACCAATAAATGCTTGAGGGTGATCTTCAGCTATTGGGGTTCCTTCCCGCTTACCTCTTTCTAATTGTAGAACTTCACCGGTACCTCCCATACAATTCTAGGGGTACTCTTCTTCCCCCTTAGACCCCTGAGCTACAAAGGGGGCACACACAAACACAACCAGAATACTCTTGCTCCCAACTTGCCTCGCAAGGAAGAGCTACCTCTCTCTCTCTCTCTCTCTCTCTCTCTCTCAAGTTGGGTGTCCTAACTCTCACAAGTAAAACCACGCCGAATTTCTACAACATAACCTTACTCATAGCTAGTGTGATCATTCCTCCTCTCGACCATTTGTTTTATAGAGTTTCCTTAGTGACAACTTGTCATTTTCGCATTTAATTTGTTTTTATTAAAATTTAATTAGGAATTATTCCCCCATACACTTGTCACTTTCTCCCTTAGTTTCAACAAAAAATCACTATATAATTTAATTAAAAGTCCATTTTCCTCATCCATCATTAAAACACTCATAAAATCACTCCTACTTGTCTATCTATTCCCTTTAATTCTAATTTATGATTGACGCCTTTCCAAAACAGAGTTGATTTAAAGTAGAAAAGTTCTCTAGTTAGACTAGACTCTAGATACCTTTCTATGCTTACACATATTTATTTTTTATTCCTTTATCATTTTAAATTCTAATTTGGTATTTATGTGCACAAGTGTATTAAGCACTCTTTAGGATTTATCTTTATTTTCATTGATTCTTAGTTTGATTTATTTTATCCCCTCATCATTTAATTTAAAAATTTGGTTTTTAGTCTTCTCACTCACTTAAACTTAGGCTTAGTTAAATATTTATTTGCAGAAGCCTAGACCCTTAGGGATTATGATTAATAATTTCATTTTTTAGTTAATTAATTAATCAATAAATTAATTCAGTAGGTTCTCAATATTTTATAAGGTTTAACATTCGCTCAAGTTTTCTAGGCACCTAGATTCATTGAATCATTTTTTTTATACCTCAATGTGCCCTTCAAGACACACTATATGCTCTAAGGGTGCCACTCACCTTTGATTCAAATTTTAAGTACGCGAAGTTCCCTTCAAGACACACTACTTTCTCCAAGGGTGCCACTCGCCTTTGAATCATTTTGGTAGTTGTTCAACCCTTCGAGTCAATACTCCATTCAGGAGACATTATAAGAGACTAAGGGCCTCTAAGGAATAAGGACCATGCCTTATTGTGCGCCCCTTAGAATCTTCATGAGCGACTGTCTCAATATTCCCTCACGGCATCATGGATCTCTCGATCAAGGTAATCATTAACATACAATTCCAGCCACGACGGTAGTGCTAGTAGGTTGTGACAAGGTTGTTACCACACCTCTCCCTCAATATCTAGTTGTTGTACATGGCCCATTTACTCCTTATGTGAACCATATTAGAAAGCAATCGTCAGCCTACATCCATCAATGAAACATTGTCAATGATCCATAAACAATATCATAATATACCTGATCATATATCACATATGCATAAAGGAAATACTCAAACCAATACAATCCACTCCTTGACTCGATCTAGAGTCCAAGGAGGTCCATTGATTCCACCAACATCCTCAATCTATCAAGTGTCCTACACACTCAGGGGAAACTCATTAATAGCATATGTCAATACATAGAAATCCAATAACATAACATCATAATCCATCAACATCATCATAAGAATCCATAAGCGAACATACATCCATATACTGACACCGGATCACTTGCACGCAAGTGTCCTCAAAGAATAAGTCAATAACATGTTCTCGCAAGAGTATAGTTAATTGGATTTAGATTGGGTTGTTGGGAGGAATGTATTATCTTCCCCACCCAAATTAAATTCCCACTAAAAGTGACATGTTAAACTCCTAATGAGTATTTTATTTTAATGGTTTCAAGCCTTGTCAATGAATGACCTTATGCTGTAAAGGTTTATAATATTATTATTATTATTATTATTATTATTATTATTATTATTATTATTTTAAGGTCATTGTCAAACCAAAAACAAATATGTACTTAATATGATATTAGATATGATATCATAAAACATAAACATATTCATACATATAAAAGTTAATTTAACATAAAACATCTTAATAAACTTAATAAAATAACTATACTATTAAAAATAAATTAAATATACCTAATAAATATTAAGTAAATTTAAATTGATATAGTTGTAAACCAGTGTTTTATATATATATGAAGTGTACCTAGTAGTGACGACGATATATATATATATATATATATATATATATATATATATATATATA
>JZKD02S2328052.1:21458-35360 GCA_000966675.3 Picea glauca
CTTCTTCCACCACGGCCTCGACCTTTGCTTATGGTGGCTTGCGTTTGGAAAGCTGATTCCAACGAAGTGTTTTCTCTCTGCAATCTCGCCTCATGCGATAAAAGAGAGCCCATCAACTGATCTACGGTAAACGTAGTCAGATCCTTCAATTCCTCGATTGCAACAACAACCATATTAAATTTTTCAGGAAGGCTTCGCAATACCTTCTCCACAATTTTTTGATCGTGAATGTCTTCACCTTGACTTCGGATTTGATGGACGAGGTGCTTTACACTCATCATAAACTGGTCGACTGTCTCTGTATCTTTCATAGACATTGTTTCAAAGTTCCATCGCAAAGTTTGCAACTTGACGGTCTTCACTTTCTCAGTTCCATGATAAATGTTCATGAGAGTATCCCACGCTCCTTTGGCAGTGCTCTCACCTTCAATTTTCGGAAATATGGACTCATCCACCCCCTTAAAGATAAGCCATAATGATTTTGCATTTTTCTTGACCACTTCTGTGTAAGTGCGTCTCGCATCCCGATCCAATGCATCTCGATCTTCAGCTTTCAGTAAGGTAACTCGATCTTCGACAATCTCTAGGCATTCATGACAGCTCAGAAAAACTTTCATCTTGGATACCCAAGTGCTATGATTCAACCCATTCAAAACAGGTGCTTGCACGAGAGCGTGGTTGCTCATGCTGGCCATTTTCTCCTCAAAAATTATATACCGGTGGCTCCTCCTTCCAAATTAACAGTAAGAAATAGAATCTACTTGGTATTCTATTATTCAGCAAGGACACACGGAGCAGGGTCACAACTCTCTTAAACCCTGCAGATGATTGTTAAGAGCTTGTTGGAAAAACAAATTGCATAGAAAAAAACAGATTTGCAATTCTTACAAAGCTTGCTGAAAAATGTTTTGCAATTTGGCAAGCTGGACAGAGGCTGGATCTGCAGCCTGCTCTAATACCATGAAAAATGGACCTGCGGAAACAGAAAACGAAGTCAATAGAAGAGAGAAACGGTTTTAACAGGAACCGCAGAACAAAATAGCACAAAACACACGCTCAGATCTCATTATCGAATTGATATATAAAAGGAATTACATGCAAAGGGAATGCTTCGTAAACAACGAAGCGTCTAACAGCTCACTCAACTCAGCGATAAAAACAAGAAACCAAACAACTGTAAGTTAACTAATTAACCCAGCGATTGCTCAACTTATTCGTCTAACAAGGTGAAGAAAACAAAATACTTATTTTATCGAGCAAAAGCAAGATCTGGCCTCATGGAGATATTCCTGTAAGGACGAACGATTCTGCAGTGGCTGGAATAAACCAAGTAAAACAAAACGAAACAATCCATGGTGTGGCCTTCATAGACACCCTTCCTCTTGCAACAACTGCCTGTTTCTCATAGAGATTGTAGCTAGGCTTCAGACTCTGATTATTGTCGTGGACGAGTTGGGACAGCGTGCAAATTTCACGATTACTGTGAGGATAAACCAATAGACGATAATCATAATGTTCCAGCAGAAATTCCATGCACCACCTCCGCTACAGCCCATACAGAATCCCGCAGTTGTCATACCAGCTGTAGAATCAACTCAGGTTAAGGATGGCCATTTGAAAGCTGTGACCGAGGCAACGAAGGGTCCCTAACGCTTCCATCATAGATAATATATTGTGCCAGCGATTCAGTGAGGTGATGTATATGTACTTTCGCATATGACTGAGGCATCATCGAAAGCAAAACCACTCACTAGAGTTTTTATGTAAAACCCAATCGTCTCATCGAAAGCAAAACCACTCCCTAGAGTTTTTATGTAAAACTCAATCGTCTCAATATCTGTGGTACGCTCTCAATATTCGACTTACGCATGAATAAATTTGCTTTCTTAGCGGATGGGCCATTTGAAAGCTCTGCCACTGAGACCATGAAGACTCCCAAACGCTTCTATCTATATATGTTTTCACGTACATAATATAAAGATAATATATTATGTGAATGATTCAATGAGATAGATGTGTCTATGCTTTTAATATAAAGATGGTATAATATGTGAACGATTCAGTGGGATAGATGTAGTATTCTATTAACGAAAGGAAAACTTAACGGTTCTAACACCTATAGTTATTTGGTAAAAATGAAAATCTAGAAGTACCAATGAATTCAAGTAGCCACTTTTTATTTGCAAACAAGGATGTATGTGCATATAGAATGCTTCAAATTGTATGAACAGAAATTAGAATAATCACTCTCAAATAACTTTAAGTTTTATAATCTTTTTCCTACTTTCAAAAGTCAAAATCTTAAGGAAATGTGTTTTTTTTTTTCTCGTTTATAGTTTGGTTATATAAGGTTACTGCACATAGGGAAAATAAAAACCACTCGTTATGTTGCTGGTGCATGCACACGTATATTTCATTTAGTAATTTGTTGTTCACCGTGAACAGGAATGTTGTGGTAACAGATTAATGAGACCATGTAACAGGCTTCAAAATCCCACGGTTATTGGCATCACCCTACCAGGAATTATCACCCTCTGTGCACTATAATCACTTTATCCTGAAAAGTAAATAAAGTGACTATTAACAGTTAAGCTTCCGAGTTTTCATTTGTATCTCAATAATCATTTTTAATAGACACACGCTCTATAGCAACACTGAAATTAGGTGTTCATAATATATACACATTGTGAACAGAAAATCTAGGTCACATGTTTCAATATTTATGGTCACCTATTCCGGATTATAATAATCTTATTATCCATAAACAAAAAAATAGATGTAATTTTTGTTTATAACATACCATAGAAAGAGACTATGATTAATGAATATATTTAAAATGCACAAAATATAAATACTTAATATATATAAAATGCATAAAAATTCCCGTGTGAAAGTATCTTAACCATTTTATTTCTTCTTCTTTTAATCGAAGAAGCTATTAAAAGAAAAATTTAAGATTAAAAGAAAGATTTAAGATTGACCCAGATGAGAAGAGATTAAAATATGTAAGAGAGATTGGAAACACTGAAATTTCAAAAGTGGTCATAATATATATACTTTCTGACAGAAAAGTGTTCATACTATGTATCTTTTGTGAACATAACAGTGATAATAATATACATACTATATATATTTTGTGAACATAACAGAAAATCTAGATCACCTATTTTGGGGATTCAATAATCCTAAGTTAAATGAGCGAGAGCCGAGTTCATGGTAGTTGTACGTACCACAAAGAATATGCAACTCTCGTGGTAACGATTGTTGTGCCCTTTTGAAAATGATTTATTCCTCACTTAATGTGATTAAAAAATTGTTGATACATTAAAGCAAAAGACAATATTATATTATATGAGAAAAATAAATCATTTAACTATTTGACTATAATTATTGTCTAATAAAAATTATAACGTTGTAATGTTAGAAATAATTTCAAACATCGCAATATGTCGAACAAATTAACTTTTCAATCTACCAACGATATTAACATTATAATGTGATGAATATATAGCATTATAATGTGATGAACGTATTAAAGTGGCAATGTGACGGATATAGTAACATTGCAATCTACCAAACATAGCAATGTCTCAATGTAACAAACATAGGCATGTCGTCGCTATGCGGATAGTAACGTCACTATGAAACGAACTTAAAGAGAGGTTGCAATGTGTCCCACATCGCCTTGTCATTGCAATATGAAGAACATTTCCTCACATTGCAATGTGATGTACATATCCTGACGTCACAATGTGAGAAACACTTGCAAATGTCACAATGTGACGAAGATATACAAACATCAAAATGTGACAAAAATTTCCAAATGTCACAATGTGTGGAACATATATGGATATGGATAGGCATGCCATCGCATTGCGTTGCACATCATCTTATCGTCGCAATGTGATGAAAATTTTCTAATGTTGCATTATGACGCACTTATTGCAATGTCACACTGTGACAAAAATTTTCAAACATCGCAATCTGTTGAACATAGTAACATTGAAATCTACCAAATATAGAAAAGTTGCACTATGACGAACACATAACATTGCAATGTGATGAAAATATAGTGTTTCAATACGACAAACATAGTAACGTCGCAATGTTATGAACATAGTAACATTGCAATCTATGAAACATAATAATGTCGCAGTTCGACCAAAATAGGCATGTCGTCGCAATGTGAGGAGCATATATGGACGTCGCAATATGAAAAACATTTCCAAATGTCGTAATGTATCAAACATAGTAATGTTGACATCTACCATGCATAGTAACATCACAATGTGATGAACATATACAGACACCCCAATGTGACAACAATTTCCAAACATCATAATGTGTCGAACATAGTAACAATGCAATCTATCGAACATAGTAACACAACAATGCAATGGACATATAGGGATGTCACATTGTGACAAACATATATGCACGTCACAGTGTGACGAACAATTATGAACATTACAATCGAACGGACATAAATTGGCATTGTAATTGGACAAATGCAATGTGATAGACTTTTCCAAACGTCACAATGGGACAAACACAACCTATTGTCGTAATTTGATGTACACAAACTCATGTTGGCATGTGACAAACAAAACATGATGTCGCAAATTGTCGAAGAAAATAAGATCACCATTGCAGTGCAATAGTGTCATAGTAAACTATGCTAAACATAATCAACTTTGTCCACCATAATGAGATCCACATGGTCAACGAAGGTCAACGATGGGCATATTCAACCATAATAAACTCTGATCAACCATAGTCAACCATGGTCATGATCAACCAAGGTCTATCAAAGTAAACCATGGTCATGGTCTTGGTCAACCATACTCAACCATAATCATTTTCAATTAAGGTATTATTGTACTAATACTTAAATAATATATTATTAATGTATTACTACTTTAGTATTGTATTTATTAAGACATTAATACTTTAAGAATGTATTTATTAATGCATTATTAATTTATTAATAATTAAATATGCTACATTAAATTAATATATTAATACTTTAATAATGTATTTATTAATTCATTTAATGTATTAAAAGTATGAAATGATTTTTTTTATTATTACTTTAACAATGTATTATTAATCTTTAATTTTATTATTATATTAATATTTTAACAATGTAGTAATTAATATTGTATAAATGTATTAATTAATTAATACATTACATTATTAATTATTAATGAATTAATAGTTTATATTATAGATTTATGTAAATTACTACTTTAATTTATACATTATATTAATATAATAATACAATAGTGTATTAATACTTTAATTTATTTAAATTAATATATTGTAATATTATATTGTTAATGTATTAATATTTTAATAATTTTTTACTAAATGTATTAATATATTAATAATGGTTTATTAAATATATTAATATATTAATAATTCTTTACTAAATATATTAATATTAAATATATTAATGTATATTAATACATTAATGTATTCATGTATTAACACATTAATGTATTAACAATGTTTTACTAATAAATACTTTACTAATATATTAATGTATTAGTATATTACTGTATTAATATATTAATAATGCTTTACTGATGTATTAATAATATTTTAATGTATTAATGCCTCATTAATTCAATAAGGCATTAATGTAATTAATGTATAAAGGTATTTAATGTATTAATGTATTTAATACATTAATGTATTAATGTATTAAATACATTAATACATTAAATACTTTTATACATTACATTAATGTATTAATACATTAATATATTTAATGTATTTAATGTATTAATATTATTTGCGATCGTCAACTAGCAACAACTACTTTTATGTAAAAAGTGGTTGATATACTTGATCGGTGTCATTTTTCACCTTTTTCAATTATACATAAATGTGATTGTTACTAGTATATAACAACAATCATATTAATAATATTAATGTGTACTTATAATAAATATATATTTAAAACATGTTATAAAAATATTAAAAATCATTAACCTAATTAATTTAGGTCATAAAATATTAATATCAATATGTTGTGTAATGTCTTCTATCATTATCATATGTGCAAGAATCACATTAGTAATACTTATGTATTGGTATAAGTAGATAAGTTTATATGAATTGTTATTAAAGCATAAAGATAACATTATCATATGTGCAATCACATTAATAATACTTATGTATTGGTACATTAATAATACTTATGTATTGGTATAAGTAGATAAGTTTATATGGATTGTTATTATGGTATAAAGATAACATGCTATATGTAGCATATTATATATTAGCAATAACTATATTAATGTATTAATCTATATTTATAGGTTGATAGGTTTATATTTAGTACATGTTATAAAAAATATTAAAAATTATTCACCACTTGATTTTTTTCACAAAACATTAATATCATTAATATCATTGTGTAAGAAAGACACAAAACATTAATATCATTGTGTAAGAAAGACATTAATAATATTAACTTATTTATATAAGTGGATAGGTTTATATGAATTTTTATTATTAATTGGTAAGGGCATAAGGATATTCTGAAATATGTAACATATTATATACTAGAAACAATTACATTAATAATATAAATGTCTATCTGGAGGGTGATAGATTTATATTTAACATTTTCTATAAAAAACTATTAAAATTAATCAATCCACTTGATTTTTTGAAAAAAAAAAAACATTAATATTAATTTGCTATGTAGTTTTCAAATTGTTCTCTATCATTATAATCTATATATGTACCAACAAAAAACACATTAATAATATTAATGTTTCTGTAAGAACAAACAAAAACCACATTAATAATATTAATGTATTAGTGTAAGTGGATAGGTATCAAAGATAGCCTCAAATATATAACAAATATTATATATTAGAAACAACCACATTAATAATATTATTGTGTCCTTGAATGTTGATATGTCTATATTTAGCACATGTTATAATAAATATTAAAAATCACCCACCAACTTGATTTCCTCCACAAAGCAATAATATCATTACTCTGTATGCAAGAACCACATTAATAATATTAATGTATTCCTATAGGTCTATAAGTTTATATGGATTATTATTATTAATTGGTCAAAGCATAAAGATATCATATACTAGCAACAACCACATTAATAATATTAAACTATATTTATAGGTTGATAAGCATATATTTAGCACATGCTATAAAAGTATTAAAATTCATCAACCCATTTAATTTCCTCCATTAAACATTAATATCAGTATCATCTAAAAAAGAACCACACTAATAATATTAATGTATTCATCTAAGTTCATAGGTTTATATGGATTAGTGAGGACATAACTACAGCTTGAAATATGTAACATATTATATACTAGAACAAATTAATATTATTAATGTCTCTATAGGTTCATAGGACATTATTTAGTACATGGTATAAGAAATATTAAAATTGATGAACCCACTTGATTTTGTCCACAAAACATTAATCTTAGTTTTTTTTTTGGGTAGTTTTCACATTATCTTCTATCATTATCATATCCATATGAACCAACAATAATCACATTAATAATATTAATAATATTAATGTATTCGTATAAGTGGGAAGGTTTACATGGATTGTTATTATCAATTGGTTGGGGCATAAAGATAGCCTGAAATATTTAACATATTAGATACTAGCCCGAGTGGGTATAATGGTTAAAAACATGTGTTTCCTCCTAAGAGGTCACAAGTTCATATCTAGAGGAGGTAGGGTATGTATACCTCCCTAGACTTTACTCAAGGTCTCATACACTTGTCACAACATAAATATATTCATGTGTTTATAGACCTATATTTAGCACATACTATAAGAAATATTAAAATTCATCAACCCATTTCATTCCCTCCGCAAAAAATTAATATCAATCTCCTTTATATTTTTCAAGTATTTCTGATCAACATCAACTTACAATTTGAGTTTTCCTAATGGTAAAGAACATGTAGGATATATACACCTACTTAAACTTTTACCTTAAATATGTAACATATTATATACTAGAAATAACCACATTAATAATATTAATTTTGTTATAATATCATATATTGTATAAACAATGATATAAATAAAGTTGAACAAAACTTTATTATTAATCAATAAATAATATATTAATATTAAGGTGTATATTATTCTATAATTTTATATTATATTAAAAAATATATTGTATTATAATTATATATTGGTAGTAACTTAAATTAACCAAGTTTATACAAATTTTTATTATTAATTACTAAAGATATATTAATATTAATATCATGTTTTAAGATTTATTAAATATTATATTTTTATTATATTGTTGTCAATTGGGTTTAGCTTGAGTGGTTTACACGAGGGGTGGTTTCTCCCATCCAACAAGTGACATGTTGAGTTTCCCGAGGAGTTATTTCTAGGAAAAAAAATAAAAAATTATTATATTCTTACAACATTTATAAAATTTTATATGAAAAATAAATTAAAAAATATATGATATCTTAAACACAATATTAATAATATTCATATAATATGATGATGATGATGATGATTAGCATCAACTAAGACCAAATTGGTCTATGATAGCTTAAGAGGGTAAGTGATTACTTATGATTCTTTAGAATTTTGTTTATGTGCTTGAAAATAATTAAGAGAAGCTTTCAAAGATCACCATAGTTTTGTCGAGTTAAGAGGTTAGGAAGGTTGGTAGTGTGAAAAATATTTTGAAAATGAGATCTAATCTGGGTATAGGGTGGAAAATCTAAGAGAAAGTGTTTTTCATCTTCAACCTTCTTAGTGTCACAAAGGTGAATATGTCTTTCATCCCATGACATTTTAGGAATTTAGGAATGGAGTTCGTGAGAATTTGTTTGTATCTTAGCAATGCTTATTTTTTCTTTACACTTCTCAAAACATATATATAATTTTGATCTTCAATATTAGGGTTGATTTCATCCTTATAATACCTTAATTTATTTTTTCTAACTCGATATCAAACCACATATTCTCTTTAAATTTTGATTTGATGATATTTTTAATAGTATCTTTATTCTACAAAATGGTGTATTCCATGATCCCCCAATAGTTTATCCAAGACCAAACATCTTCATGCCATCCTCCCTTGAGTTGATGGTGGTTACGACTCATTTTTGAAGCAATTTTAGGAAGCCTCTTGTCTTCTATGTTGTTTAATTTTCTCTTATACATTAGGTATCTAGTCATAGTCGTTCTCTCAATGGGGGAGATGATTGTTTCTAAGAGGAGGATGGGATAGGGCATATTTCCTTTAATTTTGAGATTATAGGTTATAAAATTATTTTGTATTTTCTCTATCTTTCTCCAGGATTCACAAGAGATACTACCAAACCAAAATTCACATCCATAAAGAATAATAGGTGTAACAAGAGTCTCAAAGAGGAGTTTATTCTTATCCCAAATACAAAGATCAATTGATTTACAATTATTTTCAAGCCAATAATACGCTTTCTATCCCCCAATAATCTTTTTCTCAATGCTATAATTCCACTTGAGTTTGTGGTGAATATCAATTCCAAGATATTTGTATGAAGCCACTTCCTATAAGTTGTTGTTTTCATATACAAAGGTATCATAAGTTATGTTATTGGATTTAATAATCATGACCTTAGTATTATCAGTATTAGAGAAAAAATCTTTAAGGATTCTTAGTTGGTTTTCAAGATCACTGGGACTCCTTGCCAAAAGAACAATTTAATCGGCATAAAGAAGAATATTGATGACTATACCAGTGAGAGTAGGGCCAACGCAACCTTCTTTTTCCAAGCAATCTTCTAACTTGTTAATGTATATGCCAAAAAGGGTAGGGGAAACGGGACAACCTTGTTTGACTCAAATATTACAGTTAATCTATTTTGACCATCCCTCAATGTTTTTAAGCTTAGTAATAAAGTTCTCATACATCCTTATTGCAGCAGCCCTCAACTTGAGAGGAACCTTTATCTCTTCCAACCTATTCCAAACATTTTTCCTAGGAACCATGTCAAAAGCTTTTCTAAAGTCAACAAAACAAAAAAAATGTTTGGTTTTAGTATTACAAAAATATTGTGCAATGATACTACAGGTAACAAGATGGTACAAAGTTGAATGATATCTCCTAAACCTGGCCTTACCTTTAGCTCCTTTAACATGAATTTCTAGCAAATGACTAATATTATTTTCCAAAATAATTCCATAAAGTTTGGCTAAAATTGAGTTAATCATAATGGTCCTATAATTAGAGGGAATGTTTCTATCCCCATTTTTAAAAATAGAAACAATAAGGATTTGCATCCAGGGTTTAGGGAAGGCCTTCTTGACTATTAAATTGATGAGCTTGTTTATGTTAGGGATACAGATGGGCCCTTTTATTTTAAAAATTCCATCTTGGTAGCCTTCAATGTCCTTATCTTTCCCATTTGCAAGTCGTTTAACCCCAAAATCTATGTCATATAAATAAAAAATGCCATCCTTTGTAGGGACAATAGGAATAATGTTCATGGAATTAGAGAATTTGTAAATACCTTTAAGGTAGGAATTCAAGTCCCTTAAGGGAATCATATCATTTTCTATAGTATTGTAGTTTAGAATTTGGCTCCAAAACTTCTTAGGATCTAGCTTAGATAGTTGTGAAAGTTTCTCTCACATTTTACTGATAGAGTACATTTTTTCCTTTTAATTAGTTATTTGTATGTATTGATCTTATTGAGTTTCAAGGACTCATTAGAAGCATCCCTAATGGATTTAATAGAAATTTGACATTATTTATCATACCAAGGGTTGGTCGTTCTATTATTCGTTTTACAGGACACCTCGAAAAAAAACTTGTTAACAAAAGTGGAAAGGGCAGTTGTAAAATTATTATAGAGTTCTTCAATCTTGTCCTTATAAGTTAGGATATGTAATTTACTATTTAAATCCTTTAAGAAAAGGTCAACTTTACTTTTTTCAATGTGCAATTTATTTTGATTATTATAATTATCTTGAATGGTGCTCCTATGCATGGCAAAGTTTAGATTTAGGGTTAAAGGTTTATGATCATAGTCGGATTCACGGTCATTTAAAATGTCAAAAGTTGTTATTTTTTTGGAAAAAAATATATTAGATATCAAATAATCAATTCCACTACTACCTAGCCCATGAATACAAGTCATATGGTTGGAGTATGGCCACTTAATTACTCCATTGTTGTAACATCCCACTCTTCCATGCACTGTGTTGACTTATTCTTTGAGGAAACTTGCGTGCAAGTGATCCGGTTCATTATACGATTGATTGTTTTGATTATGATTGTGAGATGTTGAAGATATGATGATTTTTTTTTAATTATATTTGCATCAACATGTGTTATTGACTAGGTTCTGCTAAGTGTACAGAACTATGGATGTTAGAGGATGTCGATGGCATCGATGGATCTCCTTGGACTCCAAATTGAGTCAGGGAGTGGACTGTTGTGGTTTGAATGTTTTGATATTATAGATGCGACGTATGACTACATATTATGATGTTGATTGTTATAGCTGACATATTGTTTTGATGATGCAGGATGACGATAGCTTTCCAACTAGACTCACATTTGGAGTAAAGGGGTCACTCACGAAAACCAGAGACATTGACGGAGAGGTGTGGCAGCAACCCTGACACATCCTACTAGCACTCCCACCATGGCTCAAATTGTAGGTTAACGATTGTCTAGTTTGAGAAGACCCACGATGCCATGAGGGAAGACTGAGACAGATGCTCACAATGATTCTAAGGGGCGCGCAATAAGGTAGGGTACTTATTCCTTAGAGGCCCTTAGTCTCCCACAAGATCACCTGACGAAGTATTGACTTTAGGGGTTTGACGTCTACCAAATTCAGTCAAGAGGCGATTGGCACCCTTGGAGCACATAGTGCATCTTGAAGGGTATGTCGCGCAAGTAAAATGGAAAGAGGAGAGTGTGTTGGCAAATTCAGTTAACAGACAACAAATCAGCGTATACTTGTCATTGATGGCAAGTACAGTTGTGGTTGGAGTGATGACAATAGCAATGAATAGCAGTGCAGCAATAATCGGGAGGAGAAGAGTCAGTGATCATTGGATCCCATTCAAATTTTCTGAAAGCCCAACAACCATCAGATCTGTAAAATTTGCGAGAGAGATAAGCCATCGAAGAATCGGGGATCGAGACTTTGAAATGTCCAATACACTCGACAACAAAAACCCCGAAATTGTGAAATGCGATTTCGCGATTTGATCGCAGCCGTTAAAGAAAGCTTGAGATATGGACTATTGATTTTTCTCATCGGAGAATCGGGAATCGGAGTTTCACGAGTCTCGTGAACAATGACAACGAAAACCCCAAAATCACGATATGCGATTTCACGATGTAATCATAGCCGTTGGATGGGAAGTGCTATGGACCGCTGATCACAGCCCGTATCGGAGTATCGGGGATCGGGACTTTGTAATGCCAAAATCTCTTGACATCAGGAACTCTGAAATTGTGAAACGCGATATTGCGATTCAATTGTAGCCATTGAGCCAAGATTGCATCTAAACCGTTGATCCAACTCACGACAACAGACCACATCAGCAAGGGACACATGGAACAACCAGGGAATGACAGGTGTCATGCAGATTCAACACTTCAGGCACATGAAAGTCACGAATCAGAGTGACACGTGGTAGGACCTAACACGTGTCAAACCACGTGTGACATCAGCAGAGGCATCGACGATTGAGACTTTGAAATGACAAAGTCACTTGACATCGAAAGTCTCGAAATCCCGGAGGAATCAGGACCATCCATCTGAGGGACATGTGTCGAAGAGGAAGGCGTCGTCGAGATTTTGTTCATCGCGAAATCGAGGATCCCGTTGACAAGAGTTTTTTGCAAGTCATAATCGCGATCCACGAAACCCTGATGAGTGGGGGAAAGCAGTCAGCGTAACGGAGCGTCGGTATTTGGATGATCGGGAATCCCGTGGTTGTATGCATGGAGGCATCACAAACCCCGTAGGCTCGATGGGGTAAGATTGTGGTCACAGAGTAATGGTCATGTGGACCAAGAGGGCCAGTGTGTGGAGGAAATCGCTCATCAAAAATCATGGATTCAAGAGGACAGTGACTCTCGACATCGTAAAGCCCGAAACCCCGATGAGAGGTATGGTGACAGTCACATGATAGCTAGTCACATGGACCATTGTGTAGCCGGAAGGGGCTAAAGCTCAGGAAAGGAACACATCGAGGATCGGAGAATCATGGGTTCCAAGTACATGTGCATCTCGACACTGAGAATGCCGAAATTGGGATGAGTGAAATCCTGATGGGATATAAACCATTGGATCAAGTATTGATCGAAGGGTTGTTGTTCTTCCGCACATGTTAACGCCTCAGTTATGAATCCGTTAAGAGAAACAAACTGATAATGAAAAATCGGTTAGCGTTTCAGTTGCCAAGACATATGTCCTTGTATTATCTATTTGAAGGGGAAGTGGAATCGTCAAGGGGGAGTGTATAAAAGAAAATGAGCAAGACTGAACCCGGTTGGTTGTTCTGAATGAAAAATGAGTAAACAGTAAGAAAAAGAAAATGAGCAGAGGCATAGCAGGAAATGAAGCAAATGTGCAGAGCGAGATGAAATTTAGAACAGAAGTAGAGAAGAATGATAGACAGAACAGAAGCAGAGAAAAATGACAGAAAAGGTGATGCAGAGCAGGCATCCTAAACAAACAAAAGAAGAAAAGAATTGCAGAATAGTTTGTTGAAGATCAGATACAGAGAAAGATTGGTAAGACTTGATTTATCTTAGTAGTTGTCTATGTATTCATTATTGATTATAAACTAGGGAGGTTTTGAGGTGCTCGGGAGGACTGTTGTCCTCAGAATTTCAGGTGGGTGCT
>JZKD02S2328052.1:43142-64353 GCA_000966675.3 Picea glauca
CTTAGAGCACGTAGTGTGTCCTGAAGGGCATGTCTTGATTATAACTGTGGTAAGTTAATAAACCTATTGCCTAGAAAACTATTCCTCCTTAGGACCTGGTCGGCCTTAAAATAAATGATGTAATGAGTAATGTTTAATAACAATTTTTACCTTAAAAATTTTCGCCAAGCCTAATGATTAAAAAAGAAAGAAAAACCTAGGTCTAAGTAAAACCTTTGAACAAAAAAAAAAAAATAGACATGTAATAATAAAAGGGGTAAAGAAAATTCAAACATTAATAATTAAACTAAAATTCTAATGGGGGGTTAATTTATTAAAAGGGTAAATTGTTGTCTTTGTCTAAACTTGCTAATTCTGAACTTAGTTAAAAATGGAAACTTAAAGAAAAGGAGAAACTTAAAGAAAAAGGAGAATGTCTAACTTAGTAAGGAATATAGCCTTTAAAACTTTCTATTTGTGAACTCAACTAGGCTCTACGGCATAAGTCATTTAACAAATTGTAAAGGAATAAAGGGACACCAAGGAGCGTTTTTAGGAACTCTTTTAGGTGGGTGAGGGAAATAGGAAAATACAATTAATTAATAAATTGATTTTCTGGTGCAATTAAGGGATCGGGTGACATGTGTATCGGGGAAGCTTATCCTAATTAAATTTAATAAAAATAATCTAATGAGGGTTTGGAAAAGTAATTACTAAGAAAACTCTATAAAAAGGATAGCGGAGGAGGATTATCATCACATTTGGTTTTCTTAAGGTTACGCTGCCGGAATTTTTATCTTGACTGAATTTCTCTTGTGGGAGTTGGGATACCTAGCTCGGGTAACAAGTGGTAGCTCGACCTTGCGAGGTGAGTTGGGAGCTATAATTCTCTGGTATTGTGTGCATGGCCCCTTTGTGGCTCGGAGGGATCAAGGGGAAGAAGAGTACCCCTAGCATTGGTTGGGAAGTACCATTGACGTCTCAGTGGTTGGAAAGTAGGACTTGGATGCAGCGTGAGCATGGGACAGTAGCAATGGAAAGTTTGCCTTCTCTTAAGGTACACATGTTTAAAATTTCGCAAGTGTAAATAGTTTAATTTATGTGGTTTTAAATTAGCTCGAATGTGGTAAGGTTTTTGGGTTTTGTGGTGTAATCCTTGGGTCTTCGCTTCGTTATTTGCAGTCTAACTAGCCCAATTTCGGTGTGAGCATCTTAGTTTTTCCTGAGAACCCCATAGATTTTACCTTGCGCCTTCCCTATTCCTTGTGCCCTCTTAACTCTTCCTTTTGTATTTATCTTCGTTTGGGTCGTTTATTCTGTCCATAACCAGTCTTGACTCCCTGCATCTCTGGTGGGTACTTCTGAAATAGTTTATTCCTTCCCTACAAATATATTGATAGTGGATGAATAAATTGTTCTGTACGTGCCTCAAAAGCTTTGAGAAATCTTTAACCCTTGCACTTGATTCATTTTGAGACGGTTGGTTGAATATTTTTGAAGCCTCGACCATCCTCGCTTTTTATTATCAATTTAATGGGTGTTGAGAATCTATGTAATAGGGCACGTTAAAATGAATGTGATCTCAGAAATCATTTGACCATTCCTGGGGAATCGCTTTTGAAGGTGTGTGTAAGGGAAAGCACCCTCACCCTAACCTTTCTGTCTCAGTGACTTGTTTTTAAAGAAATTTTGTTCCTTCCTTAATAGAAATTTTATGTGGACCGAGTTATATCTTGTTTCTCTTTTGTTTGGTGTTATGACGCTTTTATATGTCTTAATAGTTGATTTTGTTCAATGGATTTGTTTTTCAAGAGTTAAAAAAATTGATTGACGTCCTTTAGTGCTATTTGGAAAACCATCCAAACGATTCTTCGTTATGGCATTTATTCACTTCCATAATTCTATTTTGTTTTTCTTTCTTGGGCTCAACAAATTTACAGAACGTCTATCGGAGATCCCTTCCATGTAACAACATCCCCTAGACTAGCGCTGCATGCATTTTTGCCTCTGCCCAGCCGACTGGAGTTAACTTGTGCTAGGAATCTTGGCTTGGTTATTTTTCCCTTCAAAAAAAATAAAACGTGAATCCCAGGTGTGACTCTAGAATGCAATTGGTTGCCCAGTGCCAGATGCTCTCTCTCACTGCATCCAACTCAACTAGGACGCGTCCCCTCGGATTCTGATCTGTCCACACAATTTGTTGTCTAATTTGGGATGGGGGTTGTTTGGACCTCGTATCTCTCCCTCGAAGTGATTATAGGCACTGTTGGGGCGGTGTGCTAGGTGGGTGTCAGTCCCTCTGCATTCGTTCGAAGGCAATCCATTGTTGGAACTTTTCAGTTGTTATTTAAGAATTTTTCAGTTTTATATAATTTTGTTGCATAAATTTTCTCAGTTTATATAGTTCTTATGTTGCGATAATTTTATCAATTTTATAGAAATTTTGGTAATTTACTTAAATTTTCATTCCCTGGAAGGCAATCCATTGTTGGAACTTTTCAGTTTTTATTTAAGAAAATTTCCAGTTTGTATAACTTTGCCCCATAAATTTTATCGGTTTATATAGTTCTTACACTGTGATAACTTTATCAGTTTATAAAAATTTTGGTAATTGACTAAAAGTTTCATTCGCTGGAAGGAAATCCATTATTGGAACTTTTTCAGTTTTTATATAAGAAATTTTTTAGTTTTATATAATTTTGCCGCATAAATTTTATCAGTTTATATAGTTCTTATGCCACGATAACTTTATCAGTTTTATAGAAATTTTTATGCTACAATATTTTATCAGCTTATAGAATTCTCATTTTCATATATATATATATATATATATATATATATATATATATATATGTTTATGCTACAATAATTTATCAGTTTATAAAATTATCAGATTTTTTATATATATTTTTATGCTGCAATAATTTTTCAGTGTCGTTGAGTGAAAGGGATTCGTTATCCCATAAGCAAAACTAGAGGATCTCTTAGTGAATTTAAAATAAGAATATTATTATTATTATCCTAGAGTAAATATATTTTTTGATATAAAAGCTTGTTAATATATATATATATATATATATATATATATATATATATATAGCTGTGACTAGGGTGTTACCTTGATCAATTATACGTAACTCTATATTATTGCCCTTACTTTTTATTCCTTTACAAAATTTTGGTTTCATTTTCCTTTTATAGTGAATGGTATTTGTGCCTTGGATAAGACAGTTCTTTGAGAGTTGAATGTATGATAGGTGGAATTATTTATTTGTTTAAATGGTAATTGAGTCTTGGACTGGTTTATGAGTAACACCCAATAATATTATCCCTGAGTAAAATTGAATGTTTAATCATGCACACAATGTTAAGGGTAAGCAACTAATGATGACATGGGCTTGACCAAGATGTTGGGTCATTCATTAGTAGGTGATACCTTAACTTAGCCTAAGTAATATAATATATGTTTTGTTTAAAATGTTTTAGAAATAAAAGGATGGTGCGATAGGAGTGGGTGAATTTAGGCATGCTTATTTTGAAATTCTTGGTTAATGATTAGATTAGGAAGAAAATGTAATTGTGGGCCTTAATTTCAGTTGTCATGTGTTGTTTAGAGTGGATATTCTTGCGAGAAACAAATAGAAATGTTGATGTATGATTGAAGTAATGTAAAAATATTAGATTTATCTGGTTGTGCGCGGTGGAAGGCCACTTTTGATCAGTTGTTGTTTATTGTGTGCCATGCACATGTAGAATTAATGATTTCTAATTCTCATTCGCATTGAAGGTTCATGTTACATGTGTCGGTTTGGTGTTGTTGCGTTTGGTTGATTTATGTTGTCTTTTAGCTCAGTAGGAGTGGTCGTTCTTGTGTCGGGAGGGATGTAGACACCTCCTTGTTCCTCAAAACAATCATTAGCCTTGTTACCTTAAATTGTCAAAATCAATGGGAACCTAGTCTTGAGCATTTCTTATGTGTTCTAGAGGTCCTAACCTTGTAGGGTAGGACGTGCGAGTAGTCATTTTTTATTTTTTTCGGATTGACTTTCATATGTTGCATCCAGATGCATGATGTGCTAGTATGCTAAGTCATTATGTTGTATCTTGTTTGAATTGTGTGTGTTGTGTTCGTCGTCAAGTTGCGTTGATTGATTATTTTTCGTTGTTACCTTCCTTCTTTAAAAAAAAAAATTGCACTTGTTATGTGTCGCATGTTCTCGTAATGATGGGGGTCATTACATATGGTATCAGATCCATTTCGACCTACGACTTGGGATCACTATGACTTCCATTGATTGGATACTTGATTATAAATGTTTCTAATTAAAATTGATTTGTATTCTAGCAGATAATCATGGTTAGAGGAAACAATAGAGGTAGACGATGGGGTGATAAGGGAGGATGTGTGACACCCACAGTAGCATCCACGCCTGAGGGGTCTAACTCCAAGGGAGACGAACAGGTTTTCGGGTAGGAACAGATAGTTATGGGTGATGTGGTTGGGATGATGAGGTGATTTCAGAGGATGTTTGAGGCACTGATCAACCATTTGGATAGATATGAGGCAAAGGCATCGACACATATTGAGGGTCCACCGCACGCCCAAGTCGGTACTGGTAGCATTCACCACAAACTCGAGAAGGTAAAATTTCTAGATTTATTTGTTTCCCCAGACAGCGCAACCATCGAGGCATGGTTGGAGAAAATGGTGATGTGCTTTGTACTTCACGACTATACCTCCAGAATGAAGGTCTGCATGGCGGTATTTCAACTGAGGGGGAGTTCTCTTCTATGGTGGAAGACACTCGTGCCACAATTGAACATGGCAGTCGAAGATGTGTCATGGGACCTGCTCGAGGAACGGTTCTAAGAGAGGTATCTATTTGAGGAATTCATTGAGTATCATTCCAACGAGTGCAATGACTTGTGGCAAGGAAGTCGTAGGTTGCCCGAGTGTGAGGCCCATTTCATGGAGCTTCTTTGGTATGCTCCACACCTGAATACCGAGAAACTTAAGGTCATCAAGTTCGTGTTTGGCCTAAATGTTAGCATTCGTTCAAAGGTGAGGATTATAATGCCTCAAAAATTGCATGATGTTGTCGAAAAGGCCCTCATAGTATATGAGGAGATTATCAGGGTGGGTCAGAGCAGGACTCCAGCGAGACCAGCGGGACATGCATCATTTGGTGCGCAACAGGATCAGACACCAGCTAAACAGTCACCATGATATCATGGCACCCAGAGAGGATCCACTTTCACTACACCTCAATGACCGAAAACTCAAAATCAAACTCCTTACAGAGCACCACAACACTAGCAGCAGGGTCGACCGCAAAAACAATAGTTTAGGCATGTTCAACAGAACAACCCAGTGTTCAAGGTCGGGGGGCCATAAGCTTCTACTTATTGTACCAGGAGTACTGGACCGAAGAAAGGGTGTTGTACATGTGGAGAGCCACATTACCAGTGTGACTACCCATTTTAGAGGACTAGAGAATACAGATCATCCGAACCCACTACCGTGGGAGATTTGGGCAAGGCCCATCAGATTCATGCAGCGATGAATGACCATCAGGCAGAGCACTAGTCAACTGTGCTCGAGACGTCAAGTACCATCACTGACCATACCCTTAGTATTTTGATAGATCCAGGTGTTGCATAAAGTTTTATTTCTGGTGCAACGCTAAAAATAATTAAGGTAAAGGAAGTTGAACATGACGAGTTTAGATTTGTAGATATGGTTTCAGAAGCCAAGAAAAAGGTTGGAGGAAAGGTTACGGGTTGTAGCCTTGACCTGGGAGAGTTTTTCACTAGGGACATCCTGTACGTCATGATCTTAGGGTCTTATGACGTCGTGATCGTTATGGGCTGGTTGGAATCACATGAGGCGATACTCAACTGTAAGATGAAATGGTTGAGCTTGGTCGATGATGAGGGGCAGAGACGCGTGATTGTAGGTTGTAACCATGGATTTTCCTTAAGGTTCATCTCTTCCTTACATCTACGAAAGATATTGTGCAAGGGATACCAACTATATGTGATCCTTGCATTAAATGAAAAAGGTGTGGAGGAAGGAATGGAAAACCTTTCAGTAGAACAGGAGTTTGCAGATGTCTTCCCCAAGGAGCTATTAGGGTTTTCACCTGAGAGTCAATTGAAATTTAACATAGACCTAAAACTGAGAACTGAAATGATAGAAAGAACACCTTATCGGATGTTGACCCTAGAGTTATAGGAGTTGAAAATGCAACTGAAGAAGTTGTTGGATTTAGGACTTATACGTCCAAGTGTGACACCGTGGGCTCCACCTGTAATTTTTATACCAAATAAGGATGGGTCGTGGAGAATCTACATTGACTACCTTCAATTGAACAAGGAAGCAATGGAGAATAAATATATGTTGCAAAGGATTCATGATCTTCTTGATCAGATGAAGGGAGTGATGGTGTTTTCAAAGATTGACTTGAGATAAGGGTATCACCAGTTACAGATCAAGGAGGATTACAAAATTACAGAAGAAGAACAAGAACTTTGTTTGGACCGAGAAATGTGTGGAATCATTTCGGAGGCTCAAGGACTTGTTGACAACAACACCGATACTAAAGGTCCGTGACATGGAAGAGGATTTCTTGTTATGTAGTGATGCATCCAAGGAAGGGTTAGGCAGAGTCTTTATGCAAGACGATCGAGTAATCGCTTCCATCTCTAGAAAGATGAGAAGGCATGAGGAGAACTATACAACACATGATTTGGAGTTTTTAGCCATTGTGTATGCCTTGAGAGTATGGAGACACTAACTTATTGGACATAACTTCAAACTAAAAATAGAACATTATGGTTTACAACAAATCTTTATGCAAAATGACTTGAACATGCAACAACAACGTTGGTCAAAATTTCTTAGCAAGTACGATTTTGAGATTACTTATATAAAAGAAATAGTGAATAGAGTGGTTGATGCGTTGAGTCGAAGACCATGCATATTTTCGATGATGCCTCTTAAGATGAACCTACATGAATGATTCTAAATTTCCAGTGCGATGATGACTGGTAAAAGGAGGTCTAAGATTTTTTCAGACAAAACATAATGATGGTACCAAAATTTGAGGGATTTACTGTGGAGAACAATGGATTATTGAGATTTAATAATCGGACTTATGTGCCGCCCAACGACGAGTTGAGGAGTTTGATCCTAGATGAGGCTCATAAAGCAGTATGCATGGCTCATATTGGAGTCACTAAGATGAGGGCAGACCTTAAACCCTTATTCTTCTAGAAAGGAATGAAGGCATACATAGTCAACTACGTGGAAAGATGTCTAGAATGTCAGCAGGTGAATGCTGAAAATATACATCTGGCAGGATTACTACAACCAAATGTTATTCTGGAATTGAAATGGGAGGTCGTTTTGATGGATTTCATTGTTGGATTGTCAAAGGAAAAGGAGACATGACTCAATTTTTGTAGTAGTCGACACTCTGATGAAGACTACTCATTTTATTCATGTGCATACGACGTATCAGGCACTAGACATAGCTAGAGTTTTCATTAGCGATATAGTGAGGTTGCATGGCATGCCTAAGAGGATTATATCCGATCGAGGATCGGTGTTTACAGGATGATTTTGGACTAGTTTCCAAGATCCCTTGAGAACCCAACTTAACTTTAGTACCGCATATCACCCGGAGACAGACGGGCAGAATGAAAGAACAAACCAAATCTTGGAGGATATGTTGTGTATGTACACGATGGACCAACAAAAGCATTGGGAAAACTTCTTTCCACTGGTAGAATTTGCATATAACAACAGTTATCAAAGCACAATTAAGATGGCGCCATTCTAGTTTCTTTATGGGCGACTCTATCGTACGCCTTTGAGTTGGGATCGTCTTGAGGATAGAGTTCTGGTGGGACTAGAAGCGATCCAAGAAATGGAAGACCAAATGAAAACCATAAGACAAATTATAAAGGAAGCACAGGATCAACAAAAGAGTTATGTCGATGCGTGTCGCGTCGACCGTAGTTATGAAGTTGGAGATCGAGTCTTCTTGCGAGTGAAACTGCAAAATAGTTCGATCAAGTTTGGAAAGGGTGATAAACTCTCTCCTAGGTTCGTGGGACCCTTCGAGACGGTGGAAAATAAGGGGCTCATGGCCTATCGACTAGCCTTGCCTAATTATTTGAGGCGTATGCGCGATATTTTTCACGTATCCATTTTGAGACATTATGTTAGTGATCGTACCCATGTTATTGACATGAGGTCCTTCCAGGTATCGGACGAGGGTGCGTTCATGGCGGAGCCAATCTGCATTCTGGACCATTGCATTCGACAAATATGACGTCGAACAATAAATCAGGTTAAGGACTAGCGGGACAACTATAGTCCGCACTCAGTGACCTGGTAGGATGCATATGATATGCATCAACAATTCCCATTTTTGTTTGATAGCTAGACATATGATACTTTGATACACTTTATTTTGGCACTTACATACTGTGAAAATTTGAGATGATATTTAAAACAAGAGGGGGTGTATGTATCATCCCTCTCTTGTGCATACTGAGTGAACTTATTCTTTGAGGACACTTACGTGAAAGTGATTCATCTCATTATACGATTGGTTGTTTCGATTATGATTGTGAGTTGTTGAGGATCTGATGATATGTTGTTTTTGTTGTATTTACATCGACATGTGCTATTGACTGAGTTCTCCTGAGTGTGCAGAATTCTGGACATTAGAGGATGTCGATGACATCGATGGATCTCCTTGGACTCTAGATCAAGTCAAGGAGTGGACTGTTGTGGTTTGAATGTTTTAATATTATAGATGTGATGTATGACTAGATATTATGATGTTGATTGTTATATCTCACATGTTTCGTTGATGATGCAGGCTGACGATACCTTTCCAACCATACTCACATTTGGAGTAAAGGGGTCACACACGAAAACCAGAGACATTGTGGGAGAGGTGTGGCAACAGCCCTGCCACAACCTACTAGCACTACTACCGTGGCTCGAAATGTAGGTTAACGATTACCTAGTTCGAAAAGACCCGTGATGTCGTGAGGGCAGACTGAGAGAGTCCCTCAGGATGATTCTAAGGGGCTCACAATAAGGAAGGGTCATTATTTCTTAGAGGCCCTTAGTCTCCCACAATATCACCTGACAGAGTATTGACTCTAACAGTTTGACATATACCAAATTCAGTCAAGAGGTGAGTGGCACCCTTGGAGCACGTAGTGCGTATTGAAGGACATGTCGGGCAAATAAAATGGAAAGAGGCGAGTGACACCCTTCGAGCATGTAGTTCATCATGAAGGGCACGTCGTGATTTTAACTGTGGTAAGTTAATAAACCTACTGCTTAGAAAAATATGCCTCCTTAGGACCTGGTCGGCGTTAAAATGAATGATGTAATGAGTAAAGTTTAATAACAAAATTTCCCTTAAAAATTGTCGCCAAGCCTAGTGATTTAAAAAACAAAAAAAAAATCTAGGTCTAAGTAGAACCTTTGAACAAAAAAAAAACTAATTAGACATATAATAAGAAAAGGGGTAAAGAAAATTCAAACTTTAATAATTAAAGTAAAATTCTAATGGGGGATTAATTTATTAAAAGGGTAAATTGTTGTCTTTGTCTAAACTTGTTAATTCTGAACTTAGTAGAAAAGGGAAACTTAAAGAAAAAGGGGAATGTCTAACTTAGTAAGGAATCTAGCCTTTAGAACTTTGTATTTGTGAACTCAACTAGGCTTTAGGTAAGGCGTAAGTCATTTCAGAAATTGTAAGGGAATAAAGGGACACCGAGCATCATTTTTAGGAATGATTTTAGGTGGGTGAGGGAAATAGGAAAATTTAATAAATTAATAAATTGATTTTCTGGTGTAACTAAGGGATCGAATGACCTCTGTTCGGGGGAGGTTTATTCTAATTAAATTTAATAAAAAAAATCTAATGAGTGTTTGGGAAAGTAATCACTAAGAAAAATCTATAAAAATGATGGCAGAGGAGGAGTATCATCACGTTTGGTTTGCGTAAGGTTACAGTGTCAAAATTTTTATCAGAATTGAATTTCACTTTTGGGAGTTGAGATACCTAGCTCGAGTAACGAGTAGTAACTCGACCTTGCGAGGCGAGTTGGGAGCTAGCATTCTCTTGTATTGTTTGCGTGGACCCTTTGTGGCTCGGGGGTATCAGGGGGAAGAAGAGTACCCTTAGCATTGGTTGGGAGGTATTAGTGAAGTCTCAAGTGTGAGCGCGTGACAATAGTAGCAGAACCTTCGCCTTTGCTTAAGGTATACATGTTTAAAATTTAGCAAGTGTAAATAGTTTAATTTATGAGGTTTTACATTAGCTGGAATGCGGTAAGGTTTTTGGGTTCTGTGGTGTAATATTTGGGTTTGTGCTTCCTTATTTGCGGTCTAAGTAGCCCAGTTTCGTTGCGAGCACCTTCAATTTTTTCCTGAGAAAACAATAGATTTTACCTTGATCCTTCCTTGTTCCTTGCGCCCTCTTAACTTTTCCTTTTGTATATATTTTAGCTTGGGTCGGTTTTTCTGTCCATAACTAGTCTTGACTCCTTTTATCTCTGGTGGGTACTTCAGAAATAGTTTATTCCTTCCCTGAAAATCTATCAATAGTGGATGAATAAATTGTCCTGTACATGCCTAGAAATATTTGAGAAATCTTTAAGCCTTGCACTTGATTCATTTTGAGACAGTTGGCTGAATATTTTTTATGTCTGGGCTGCCCTCGCTTTTTATTATCAGTTTAATGGGTGCTGAGAATATATGTAATATGGCGCGTTAAAATGAATGCGATCCCGACAATTATTTGACCATTCCAGGGGCATCGCATTTGAAAGGTGCACATAAGGGAAAACACCCTCTCCCTTGCCTTCTGTCTCTGCGACTTGGTTTTAAAGAAATTGTATTCCTCCCTTAACAGAAATTGCGTGTGGAATGAGTTATATTTGTTTCATTTTTGTTTGGTGTGATGATGCCTTTATAAGTCTTAACCATTGATTTGTTCAATGGATTGTTTTTTCAAGAGTTAAAAAAATTGATTGACATCCTTTAGTGTTACTTGGCGACCCAGACAAACAATTCTTCCTTATGGCATTTCTTCACCGACAAACTTTTTTTTTTTCTTTCTTGGGCTCGAAGAATTTCCAGAACGTCTGCCCAATATCCCTTCCCTGTAACACCAACCCGTAGACTGGCGCTGCATGCATTTTTGCCTTCGCCCACCCAACTGGAGTTAACCTGTGCACTGGTGCACGATAGGAATCCTGGCTTGGTTATTTTTCCCTTCATAAAAAATAAAACGTGATTCACAAGCGTGACCCTAGAGATTAATTGGTTGCCGAGCGCCAGATGCTCTCTCTCACTACGTCCAGCTTAACTAGGACGCATCCCGTCAGATTTTGATCCGTCCACACGATTTGCTGTCTAATTTGGGATGGGGATTGTTCGGACCTCGTATCTCTCCCTGGAAGTGATTGTAGGCAACATTGGGGTGGTGTGGTAGGTGGCTGTCAGTCCCTCTACATTCGCTGGAAGGCCATCTATTGTTGGAACTTTTCAGTTTTTATTTAAGAATTTTTCAGTTTTATATAATTTTGCTGCATAAATTTTATCAGTTTGTATAGTTCTTATGCTGCGATAACTTTATCATTTTTATAGAAATTCTGGTAATTTACTTAAATTTGCATTCACTGGAAGGCAATCCATTGTTGGAACTTTTCAGTTTTTATTTAAGAAAAATTTTTGGTTTTATATAATTTTGCCTCATAAATTTTATCAGTTTATATATTTTTTACGCTTCAATAATTTTATCAGATTATAGAAATTTTGGTCATTTACTTAAAGTCACATTCGCTGAAAGGCAATCCATTGTTGGAATTTTTTCAATTTTTATATAAGAAATTTTCAGTTTTATATAATTTTTCCGCATAAATTTTATCAGTTTATATAGTTCTTATGCTGCGATAACTTTATCAGTTTTATAGAAATTTGTATGCTGCAATATAAATTTTATCAGATTATATAGTTCTTATGCTGGGAGAACTTTATCAGTTTTATAGAAATTTGTATGCTGCAATATTTTATCAATTTATAGAATTCTCAGTTTCATATATATATGTTTATGCTGCAATAATAGAATTCTCAGTTTTTTTTATATATTTTTATGCTGCAATAGTTTTCCAGTTTCATTGAGTGAAAGGGATTCCTTATCCCTGAAGCATAACCAAAGGATCTCTTAGTGACTTCAAAATAAGTTTATTATTATTATTATAATTGTCCTTGAGTAAATATATTTTTGATATAAAAACTTGTTAATAAAGTATATATATATATATATATATATATATATATATATATATATATAACTTTGACTAGGGTGTTACTTTGATCGATTATACCTAAGTCTATATTAATGCCCTTCCTTTTTATTTCTTTAGAAAACTGTGTTTTCATTTTCATTTTATAGTGAATGGTATTTGGGCCTTTGATAAGAAATTTCTATCAGAGTTGAATGTATGATAAGTGGAATTCTTTATTTGGTTAAATGGTAATTGAGTTTTGGACAGGTTTATGAGTAGCGCTCAACAATATTATCCCAGAGTAAAATAGAATGTTTAATCATGTGCACAATGTTAAGGGTAAGCGACTAATGATGGCATGGGCTTGACCAAGATATTGGGTCATTCATTAGTAGGTGATACCTTAACTTAGCTTAAGTAATATAATATATGTTCTGTTTCAAATGATTTAGCAATCGAAGGATGGTGTGATAGGAGTGGGTGAATTTAGGCATGTTTATTTTGAAATTCTTGGTTAATGATTAGATTAGGAAGAAAATGTAATTGCACACCTTAATTTCAGTCATCATGTGTTGTTTAGAGTGGTTAGTCTTAGGAGCAATAAATAGAAATGTTGATATATGATTGATGTAATGTCTAAATATTAGATTTATCGGGTTGTGCGCGGTGGAAGACCACTTTTGATCAACTATTGTTTATTGTTCACCATCCACATGTAGAATCAATGATTTCTAATTATTGTTCGCATTTAAGGTTTCTGTTACATGTGTCATTTTGATGCCATTGCATTTGGTTGATTGATGTTGTCTTTTAGCTTAGTAGGAGTGGTCTTTCTTGTGTTGGGCAGGATGTAGACACCTCCTTATTCCTCATAACAATCGACATCCTTGAGACCTTAAATGGTCAAAATCGATGGGAAACTGGACTTGAGCATTGGTTATGTGTTTTAGAGGTCCTAACCTTGCAATGTAGGACGGATGGGTAGTCATTTTTATTTTTGTCGTATTGACTTTCGTATGTTGCATCGAGTTGCATTATGTGCTAGTATGCTAGATAGTTATGTTGTCTATTTCCTAAATTGTGTGCATTGTGTTTGTCGTCGAGTTGCATTGATTGATTGTTTGTCGTTGTCACCTTATTACTTAAAAAAAAAATTGCACTCGTTATGCGTCGCATGTTGTCGTAATGATGAGATCGTTACAATTGCAAATTAGTAGGTCTTGAGAGTTGAGCTTGACCAATTCAGTATGAAACAAATTCTCAATTAGGTCTTCATATATTCTTTTGTATCTATTAGATAAAACAAGGTCCTCGTCTAGGCATAAAGAATTATGGTTGGAATTAGTTCTTAAAAGAGTAGTTTGTCTAGTTGTAGTCCTAGCATTAAAGTCTCATAGAAAGAGGATATTACCTTCATTTTTCAAACTATAAATATCTTGTTCTGAATTATTATAGGGGCAATTGCTAGCTAGATTGTTTTTCTTATAAAAAGTAGAATTAATAGGTGCAAAATAGAAAATTGTTATATACATATTCTTAGAATCGGCGTTTGAAATTTCTATCCCAATGTATTGACTGAAAGGGTCGATCTTATGAAGTTAAATGTGAGGAGAAATTATCTTTCTAATATAACAAGCTATGTCTCCTATCCCTCTACGGTGAGACTTTTTGTTCCATGCCGACCACAAGACAAACACTTCTATGTCAGGGACGTTAGACTCGTCATGCTCCCAAGTTTGAACTACACAAATAATATCAATATCCCTCGGGATCCAACTTATCATAGGACCTTTATGCCATGAAAAGCCACAACGGTTCCAAAAAATGATCTGAGTGTCCCAAATTCCTATTTATTATTATCCTTCTGGTCTCTTTTACCTTTTGTACTTCCTTCCTTAATTCAACTTAATCTTCGAGAATGAAATTTTCATTTATAAATATTACTGACACTTTTAAGCTCACTACTTTATTATTAATATCTATATAATTTTTTCTATATTTAATAAAATTATGATACATAAAATTATAATAAAGTTTATTATTAAAATTGATAATAATTTTATACTAAAATGATTTATAATATTATACTATGATACTAGATTTTTTTTATATAAAATTAATATCTCCCCAATGATGATTACCTTGTATATATAAATAATCGATACAATATTTTGGTATCCTATGTTGTTCATCATATCCAACCCAAGGGCCTACTCATACTTTACTTCTACTCCTATTCTAGCCTCGTTTCTAACTCTCGTACTAACTAGTTTCCAACCATAGGAAAATATTTTACTAATTCCTTTCAAAATATTAAAAAACCCATAAAATATTTGAGTGATGATTACCTTGTATATATAAAGAATCGATAAAATATTTTGGTATCCTATGTTGTTCATCATATCCAACCCAAGGGCCTACTCATACTTTACTTCAACTCATATTCTAGCCTCGTTTCTAACTCTCGTACTAACTAGTTTCCAACCATAGGAAAATATTTTACTAATTCCTTTCAAAATATTAAAAAACCCATAAAATATTTGAGTGGTAATATGATCTAGTATTCCATATTCAAATATTCAATGTATTTGTTTTTATGTTATTTTATTTCATAGACATCCATGGCATCCATGGTTAGTATGCGTTAAAGACATTTCTAATTCCAATGCTTGGACAAAATAATATATTTTCCTCAATCCACATCCTCCTTCTTTTGGTTTAGTTTTCTTTCCCTTCTTATGGTTTAGTTGTCTTGCTCCATTTGATGAGTGGAATGCTTCCTTTTTATTTTTTCATTGTACATAAGAAACTAAAACATTTATTCCTATTTTTTCTAATATTTTTTTAGCGATGTATGTTAATGAGTGTCAATATACTAGAATAGATTAAGTACTGATTTTACAAGGATCAACCTAAGTTATATTTTTTCCTACTTTAATTCCTTTTAGAGTTCCTTATCTTTCATACTCATTTACAACTCTAATACTAATTTACAACTTTACTCACGGCCTTAGTGACCAAAAGAAAATAAACGGAAACATAGAAAAACAATGTTTGAGTCCCATAGAAGGGATATAAATATTCTTGGAAGAAAAAACACTAATAAGTATTAGAAATGAAACTAAAGAAAAACAACTCATAATTATCATAATTATATTTTCACCATTTGGAGTTTCTTGTCAACTCATTAGCCTTAGGCACAACCAACTCAAACTATCATAAGGCTTGGATAGATCCAATTTCTTCATTTTAATGTAGTGAATCACTTTCCGTGCCACCCCATGAAATCATGTATATGCCCTTTCATATATAAACCAAAACGATTCATAAGATATGTTGATATGTATTCAAGGGAGAAAATTCAATATTAAAAAATAAACAACTTTTTTAAAGTAATGTTCTTGCAATGAAGTTTGTAACTAGTTTGTAAACATAGTTTCAGAGGGAGAATGGTGTGTAATCCTTATAAGGATTAGTTTTTAAGATGAGTGGTTTGAAGGTAGAGTTTATAATACCTTATACCTTTTTTGAAGACTTCAATTCTTTGACCATGTTTATTATATCGAAAGGCGCACACCTATTGATAATGGGCACAATTAATGATCTTTTAACCTTATTTAACCTTAAACCCTAATCTGATGGCTATGCATTGAAGATGCTGGCATATTCTTAGTAGTCCTCCAAAATCAATGGATCAAATTTATTGTTCATAACTTTCTTGCATTTATCAAAGCATCCGTTAACATGTTTACTTTTTAACATTTACCTAATCACATTAAAAAATTACTATAAGGATATGTAATTGCCACATTTAAATAATTAAGTAGGATTAAACCGTACAACCAAACGCTTCATATTACCACAGACGGATTACGGATTACCACAAAGATTTTATTGCAAGCATTCTCAGCCGATACCTTTCGACGTTCTCAGCTGCGAATTAACAGCTCTGCTAGTTATAACTTAATTTATCAAATAATAAATAAAATCCTAAATAGAACTCCACTATCCATCCTCGAGGGCTTGGTATTTTTTATTTTTTGAAATATTCTACCACTTCTTTGAGTTATTCTTTAGTTACTTATACCATTAAATCCTCATTTTTCTCTTATTAAAAAACCATTGGAAATTAAGAGGTCATTTTGATTATCTATTCTATATTATTCACACGGATCTTGATAGATATTTTGAAGATATGTTACTCTATCCAAAAATTCTTTAAATCTTTTTTAATTTAAGTTCATCTTTTTCATTCATCTCCCAAATTGTATTAATATTCTTTCTATTATTTGCATAATTCTAGAAGAACTTGACATTTTCATCCTCTTCTCTCAACCACTCCACTTTCTGTTTCATCTTCTCGCTGCCTTCTTCCTACTTCAACAAATTCATTTTTTTTCTTCTAAAATATTCAACTTTTCCTTTTCATCTTTTGAAAAAATGTTCAACTTTTCCTTTTCATCTTTTGAAAATATATTTTCAATACTTAAATAGAAAAAAAATTGCAAGAAAAAAAATTGCAATCTTCTCCTCTACCTATAGTATCTTTTTGGGTGAGTTTTGAAAACAATGTACTTGCCCCTTCAACAATTAATTTTTATACTTTTCATATGAAAATTGTGATCCATAAACTATCATGTATATTCTATTCGACAGTTTGTCACGACAAATCTAATAAACTATTAAAATCTTTATTGTGAAGGTTAATTTTTTTTATATCTCATATTCTTTGATCACTGGTTTTATCCTTAAAATGCATGAAATAGATGAAATGAAAAAAATAGAGAACATAAATAAATACTCACACATCATCCACAAATAAACACAAGATATAACATGGTAAATCCAATATGGGAGGAAACTCAGCTAGTAGTTGAGGCCACTTTACTCTCTTTTACTCAAATGCAAGTATAAAAAAAGAGGCATTCTTTGTGGATTTTTCCTTTACATTGTGGTCTATATGGATACTACATAATCTCTCCTTCTCTTTTATTCTTCTAAATAATGTCACTCCTAGGTGCTCTACTCAACTATGGAAAAAATACAATGATAAAGAATGGAACCCCTTCTCCTCCTAGAGGCCTGATATTTGACATCACCTGATAGTCATCTAGGGGTAGTGTTTTGACTTCCTCAACCCTAAATTGTGATAAGGTTTTGGACCTTCTAGAATCTTCTTAAAAGTACATATGTGACTATCTTGATATGTATTAGTAATTGGGGATGATGTGGAATCCTCTCGTACAGTGGTGGTCAATAAGGTAGCTCAATGTGTAGGAGACATATATTTTCATACGAGCTCTGATTGAGGTATTCGATGCAACATTGGAAAAGTATTAGAATGTATAATATTGTCATTCTTTGGTCACATGATTTCAACATCGAAAGATGAAAAATTTCTTTTAATGCCTCAAAATTGGCCTGGAAGGTTTCAGACCCCCATTTTTCAAACTGGATCCTGCCACTGAAATGGACCTGCAATTTCATTCCTCTAATTTTTTCCACACATAAAGTATTGAGATAGATGAAAGATAATATAATGATCCAATCTATATCAAATTGAAACACTACCAAATTTCTATTAGCAGGATCAACTGCTTCCATTTCTATATAACCATCATGGTAAACTCCTCATCTTTCATCCCTCTTGGATCATAAAAGATCTTGGGGGATTATTATCATCTCCTTCAATTTTATATAAAACATAAAGATAGTTAAATGAGAAACCCACACCCACCCATGTTCTTGTCCTACAAACTTCCATCATATCCCTTGCTAGCACTAGAAACATATATAATGTCTTAGAGACACCATCCACCCCTAATTTATAATTCCTCCATGTATACACTAGTTTAATTCGTGCTACATCACATATGCTTAGCTCATCATACTTATGAATGAAATATTTTCCATTATATTTTCCTTAGCATTCATTTATTAAGTATATGTTTATTTAATGGTAAGATTGAGATCCCCTCCAATAATAGTTATTTCCTCCTTGATAATTCACAAATTAGGTAAAGAGTCCAAAAAAAACCTTTATGTCATTATAAGGGCCATACAAGTTAATGATAGAGAAGTCTTTCCTAATTCCATTAACCTTATCTATGTCCATATTCCTATATCTAGAATAACATATTTATTAAGGTGAAAATAATTGTTTAACCTCGTAAATATCTTTCAATACCTTCCATTTGAGTTCAATGTTATAAATGACCAATCTTCGAGAAAATAAGCTTATTTTATTTTCTTTCTAATCATTACACATGGTTTCTTCTAACAATATAAGTTATAGATTTTATTGAATTATTATCCTTTCAAAGGATATATTTTTTTGAGATACTAAGACCCGGGTTAATATTATCATTACTTAACTTTACATAAGGCACTCCCTATTTTAAGGAACCCCTTATTGTATGCTACTTACATTTTAAAATTTATCTTTCAAATCTTCTTTAGAATAAGGATGGAAATGATTATCTTTCCACTATGTTATGTTGTCTAGTATCTAAGGCTAACCATCCTTCAAAATGTCACACTTTCTAAACCTTAATTGATAATTGTAGTATTGAATCCACGTCATAGACTTAGATAAAGATGGAGAAATACTCTCATTTATTTAGAATGTTTTGGGATTTGACCCCATTGAATATTCCATCAAAATCAACTTGTATATCGTGGTGATTAGAGGTTGATATTTAACATATGTGGTTAGCATAGGTTGATATTTAACATATGTCGTTAGGAAATTACTCTTAGTATGAGCAATTTTAGAATATTTTGTAGAATTTCTTGACTCTTATGAATTTGAAACTTCTTCAAAAAATTATATTTAAATCCATTTATTTTTTAAAAAAGGTTTTACATAAAAATCTAATAAAAACTAAATAGTTTTTATGAGTAACAAAAGATTTGTGGATATCCACCTTCACTATTTCTCAACATTTTTTAATTTACTTTGTCCTCTTTACTAATGCAAGCATTGACTCTTCTCACTAATGAAGAAAGATCCTATAATAAAAGGTCATATCTCTTCACAAAAGGGCCATATTTTTTGTGAAATGAAAAAAATGATTTAATATTTGCATATTAATATCTAAATAAAGTTTCATATGAAATAAACACCTTTGAAAATAAGATTATCTTTTTCATTATTAATTTAATTTAATTTAATTTAATATTTATATTTATCCAATTAAAATTAAAAAAAAACAATATAATAATTTTACAATTAATTTTATAACTAAAAAATTTAAAATCCAAATTAAAGTTATAAGAAAAATAAATAACAATATAATGCAAAGTCGTGATAATTTCCCCTATCTATTCCAATATATATATATATATATATATATATATATATATATATATAGAAAATAATGCCTTCAATAACTTTATTTAAATGCAAATTGAAGTTATAAGTAAAACTACTTATAACATAATTCCAAAAACGTTTATTTTGTGAGGTGCTAAAAATAACTACCAAATTAGCCTTAATTTAATGAGTATGTAATATATTAACAAATTCTTTTCCACTATTTAAAACATTTCCACAAATTAATGACCAAAAATGGTTTGAAGACATTTAGTCCTTTCGTTATTGAAATTGCCTAGTTTATCTGTTGCGGGTTCTTTGGAATCTCCAGGGTGTATTGCAGGGTTTTTGATGGCTGTGAATTGGCATCAAGGACGTCTGATGTGGTGTGGTGAATTTCTTTTAGTTTTTTTTTCTCTCCTGGATACTTGAAAAATTAATTGGATACTTGGGCATGTGGATTATAGGTTGTTGAATTTGAATTATTACATAATTTTGAATAATTGTTAAAAAGAAAAATTATAAATTATTAAATTTAAATTACTTTCAAATACGATCGTCTATAATCCACTTACAATAACATTAATATTACATTAACATTCAATATTACATAAAAGAGTAAATATTGACTTGAGATGGCCGGACTATCTAAAAAACACCCTCAAAAGCCGATTTTGGCAGCCTTCAGGATCCATCACCCTAGCTGATAGCAGTACTCTCTGCTCTGTTTTTTTATCCCGTCAGATAATCATGAATTGTATATGCCATCAGCATTTCCACACTATCATCATTTCTCGCCGTTATCTAATTTCCACACTATTTTTAGCGACGGAGTTTAAGAGAGGATGATGACGACATGTGCGAGGCTGAGATGCGATTGGATTGGTTGAAATATCCTCCGGCGAGAAAAGGTTAGCGGCCGGTCCCCATCGCTACACTCTTCTCCATAAAGTTACCGATCTGATATAACTTTTGTATTGTATATATGACTGCCGGTCCCCATCGCTACAAAATAGATAAAATTGGAAGAATTAATTCACTCAACACAAAACGTTTTCCTTGCTTAACAAATAAATGGAGGTTACATATATAGCATGCAGATCATTGACTTAAGTGGATCTGATTAGCTAATAATAGTAAACCTAGAAAACTCACAGTTACAACAGTCTCGTTGAAACTCACAGTTACAACAGTTATCTCTTACTAAAGTAAGCTTTATTCTAACACCCTCCCTTAATGCTTACTTTACAAATTGCAATACATAACAAAAGGTTACAACACTAGAACTTCCATCTCTCTGTCTGATCCGGTCTTCCTCAACACTGAAACCCACTCTGCAATCACACGGCTTCCGCTCTTTCTTCTCCCTCTTCTTCGAGCTACCCACTGACACACTTAAAGTCAAAACACCTCTGACCATCTTTCTTGCACTTGTATACTGGACAATTCGACAACTTGGCTCATCGGGGCTTCCATGATAAAAGTTGACAATTATTGATGCATTCTATGAACTTGCCTTCATCTGTCGGATTTTTGCTTTCGGCTATCCTTCAGTATATAGAAAAACAGTTTGGATACTGAATGTCTTCA
>JZKD02S2328052.1:64403-78598 GCA_000966675.3 Picea glauca
TATGTCACTCTGTTACATATTTGGTTCTTCATCATTTGATTACAAATAAAAATCACACTCTCTCTCACACATATAATATATCTAACATACATAAACAAAATTTAAACACACCACATATACATAAATAAGTAGAAAAGCAGGGAAATGACTCTTTATGGTGGTTCTTCCTTCATATCTATCCACACCGAGATACCAAATGCTGAAATATTTTCGATCGCCATTTGTTTTGAATGCGCAGCTCCCTAGTGAGGTAATCATACTTCATGGAGAAATCTATTGCACGCTTGATGCATTGTCCTTTGAAGTGTAGTGCAACTTCAGAATGTGAACTAACTTCCACTTCACCTTCCTTCATCCCTTAAATCTCTTACCCACTTTAATAAAAGGATTTATAACTTCACGTATACACATGCATTTACTTTATCCACATGGAATAAGCCACGACCCAATAAAAATATATATATAAACAATATATATATTTTACCACACTTTACCACTTAAACTCATTACCTCATTTATGCAATTCTGATTTGCCTTCACTCCACGCATGTGAATTTTACTCACACTTCAAAACTCCACTCATGCATGCAAACTACCTCCACGCTCACGCATGCAAATTTGAAATTAAACTCACGCAGCAAAGTCCATGCATGCAAACTACCTCCACGCTATAAATCGGTCACCGCAACAAACTCTCCACGCATATGTTGGAAGCGAGCAAGAATATCTTCAACAGATCGTGCAAGAACAATCTGGACAGCTGAACAGGGACGCTCCACACAAAACTGAGCAGTTGGGTCATCCTCAAAACGATCTCCGATCCATCTCTTTTCTTCTCACTCTGATACCAAGATAAAATTGGAAGAATTACTTCACACAACAGAAAACGTTTTCCTTGCTTAACAAACAAATGGAGGTTACATATATAGCATGCAGATCACTGACTTAAGTGGATCTGATTAGCTAATAATAGTAAACCTAGAAAACTCACAGTTACAACAGTCTCGTTGAAACTCACAGTTACAACAGTTATCTCTTACTAAAGTAAGCTTTATTCTAACAAAAATTACCTATCTGATATAACTTTTGTATTGTATATACTAGCACAGTAACATAATTGTGATTGATGAACGTTGAAAGGTATATGAAATGCGTAGAATGCTAAAATGTCTGAGGAAAATGCAGGACATGTGAGAAAATTCGTGGTTAATAATCTAAAAGTGGTAATGTTAAACGTTAATAATTTAAACGTGGCAATCATATAGTGCTATAGTAATTTCTTAATATGATTAGGTAAATGTTAAAAAGTAAACACGTTAAAGGATGCATTTAAAAATACAAGGAGATTATGAAGAGTAAATCACATTCATTGATTTGGGAGGACTACTAAGAATATTCCAACATCTTTAATTGTTAACCATCAAATTAGAATTTTAGATTAAAAGATGATTAATTGAACCCATTACCAATAGGTATACGCCTTTCGACGTAATGACTGAGAAGTGCCTCTGCCCCGCTGGTGTTTTTGTCCATGACCTCTCGCGCAAAGGGCACGTTCGAGGGACTGAGGTATATTACATCTACCGACCATAGTGCAGACAAATTGTTGAGCAAAGATCGTCCCTCGATATAAAAACCCGAGTCATAATTATTTCACGGCACCTGAAAGGAGTAGGCTAACTCAGATAAAATAGATTAATCTGAACCATAATTATTTCACAGTAAGTGAAAGGAGTAGGCTAACTCAGAAGCAAATAGATTCGCTTTTCATGAAAAACATTAACTTAAATCCGGCCAGATTTTCAAAAGATAACCTGAATTTCACATTAAACCGACCAAAATTCTACTCAGATAACCGACCAAAATTCTATATTGACCAAATATTTAAAACCACACAACCAAAAAAAACCCTGCGACGTCGGATAATATTACTTTTTTTTATCTTTATGTGGCTTAAAATAACGTCACACTCACAATCAATATTCGAATAGAAATGCAAGAAAAAGATTACGATCACCAAAACTTTAGGAAACTTTTTCATCGTCTATCTGGTCTTGTCATATCATTTCGCACACACCCCACACCCAACAATAATTCATACCCACGTGATTTCCTCCAATAACATTAATATCATCATGCTTTGTACTTTTCACACCTACTCTATTATTATCATCATTATCATGTCTTCCAATAACATTAATATCATCATGCTTTGTACTTTTTCACAGCTACTCTATTATTATCATCATTATCATGGTGATTGGTATATTAATCAGCCAGAACCACATTAATAATACTAATAGCACTCTATTATTATCATCAATATCATGGTGATTGGTATATTAATCAGCGAGAACCACATTAATAATACTAATAGCAGTAGTCTAAACTAGTTTTATTTTTTTTGGTTGTTTTTTGACAATTTTTTCTGTTCGATTTTGTCCGAGGATGATGAATGGTTAGATCTACAGATTTGAGTGGTTAAGTTTGTATAATTCGATCGCCCATGGGTTTTTCAGCAAGCTGAATCCATTTATGCATTCAGAAATGCAATTTAAACAACAAAAAATATAGATTTTGTCCAAATTTACATGGTCGATTCCTGCCAAAAAAAACCCAAAAGGTAAAAAGTTTAGCCAACGCCATATTAATGTATTAATATATTTCTATAAGTGAATAGTGGATAAGTTTATAAGACTTGTGAATATTAATTGGTAGGAATATAAAGATACTCTAAAATACTAAACATATTATATATTAGGAACAACCACATTAATAATATTATTGATGTAACCTATTTCTTGATAAGTCTATATTTAACACATGTGATAAGAAATATTATAATTCATCAACCCACTTGATTTCCTTCACAAAACATTAATATGACTCTTTTCCTCTCTAAAATACTAAACATATTATATATTAGGAACAACCACATTAATAATATTATTGATGTAACCTATTTCTTGATAAGTCTATATTTAACACACGTGATAAGAAATATTATAATTCATCAACCCACTTGATTTCCTTCACAAAACATTAATATGACTCTTTTCCTCTATCATTATCATTTGTATATCAACCAAAAAAAACCATATTAATAATACTGGTAATGTCTTCATATAAGTGAATATGTCACCAAGAAAGTCCTTTCCATCTTGAAGTCCCTTTGTATCAAAAATGTAATAGATTCTTTATTTTATATTGTTAAAACATTTATAAATTTTTATATGAGTGAATTACAATATTAGACTTTAAAAAATTATTAAAAAAAACAATATTAGTAATATTTATTTAATTTTTTATTATGTTTAATAAAATTAATATATATATATATATATATATATTTAAGTAAAAAAGGGTAGTACCTGCTATATTAAGTTAACACAGAAACATAGACAAAAATACACAGAGATATAGTGGAAATCAGCATAGTTTGAAGTGAAATGAGTCTAGGAAGATAAGCTAAAAACGGTTTTGCCCTCTGTCCTGCCCGAAGGAAACTAGGACAGATGGCCATAGTTCAAGTTAACATTGAGCAACAGCATAATGAAAAAAACAAAATAGCATAGGAGAGAACTCAGATACTCGACGACCTGTCGCCATTGCCTTTCTGACATGTGGACCTGGTTGGGATGGAAAACAGCTGCACACACATTGGACATTTCCACTTTGCTCGAGCATTGGAGTACGCATCAAGGAGCAGGTCCAGATGTTGTTCCATGAGGAGGGCTCTGTGCTCCTGGTCTTCCATGTGGCCTCAAAGTTCGAACACTAGAGCCAGATGGTCTGCACGAAGGAGTGGACCATGCAAATCATTGTTTACTGCCTCGTCGAAGTTTTCATTCCCCACTTCCACATTCATCCCTGCTCTGGCCTCATTCACGTTCATTCCTTCTCTGGCCACGTCCACATTCATCCCTTCTCTGGTTTCGTCCACATTCAACTTTGCGTAGGCATTGTCCCAAGCCCTATTCTCGCTCGTTGTCTTCTGAGCATGGTTGGTGGGGCGGTAGTCACCCGTCCACAGTATCTCTTCGACAAAACAAATTGGGAATTATTCTATATGCTCTCCCTTCAGACTGCTTCCAGCCTGTATTTCAGGCACCGTGGCTTGGGGTTCTAGGGTGGTCGCGAAATCCTCCAGGTACGGCGTTTGTTCGAAATAACAGGTTGGAAACTCGTCCGCAATGCCTCCCTTCAGATAGCTTCTAGGGTCAATTGCAAGGGTGTGCATGCTACACTCTATCCCAGGCTCAACTATAATGGCATGGAGTGCTTTCTGATAGAGGATGGAAGTTGCCATTGATAGAGCGTGCTCAAGGTTCTGCCTTCTTTGCCTCTGCTCTTTGTGGGTGTACCAGGCCAAGCCTCGACGAGGCTTACCTCGCTTCCTTGTCATTGGGGATGAGGGGTGAATGGAGATACAAAGAAAACTGCACTAGAGCTCCCAGTCAGCGTGGAGGTCCAAAACGAGAATGAACCAACTCTGACCAGGCTCTCCAACTTTCGAATTTCCAAATGACGGCATCGCATGGCTTCCTATTAACTCTGTTATATTGAATGTTGGTTGTGCTAGTGTGTTCGAGTGAGGGAGAAGTCCCGCCTCCATATAGCGGTTGTAATGGTCGACTATCTATAATATTATACAACACTTATTTAATAATTTTATGAATTAAAAAAATATTATTATTTAAAAAACATAATATTAAAAATATAATATATTATGTTGATTTTGATGATGATGATGATTAATGTCCACTCACACCAAAATGGTCTATCGACCTTAAGAGGGTTAGTGATTACTTGTGATGCTTCATAATTTTGTTTATGTGCTCGAAATGCATTAAGAGAAGCTTTCCAAGATCACCATACTTTTCTTGAGTTAAGAGATTAGGAAGGTTGATAGTGTGACAAATATTTTTAAAATGAGATCTAATATGGGTATAGGCTGGACAATCTAAGAGAAAATGATTTTCATATTCAACCTTCTTAGTGTCACAAATGTGACACACTCTTTCATCCCACAAAGTTTTAGGAATTGACCAGCAAGTGCGTGGCATTTGATAAGTGCACGTACTTGTTTTTAAAGAAATTTTATTCCTCCCTTAACAGAAATTGAGTGTGGAATGAGTTATATCTTGTTTCATTTTTGTTTGGTGTGATGACGCTTTTATAAGTTTTAACCATTCATTTGTTCAATGGATTGTTTTTTCAAGAGTTAAATAAATTGATTGACGTCCTTTAGCACTACTTGGCGACCCAGCCAAACGATTCTTCCTTATGGCATTTCTTCACCGCCAAACTCTATTTTTTTTCTTTCTTGGGCTCGAATACTTGCTAGAACGTCTGCCCGATATCCCTTCCCTGTAACAACAACATGTAGACTAGCGCTGCATGCATTTTTACCTTCGCCCAGCCAACTGGAGTTAACCTGTGCACTCGTGCATGATAGGAATCCTGGCTTGGTTATTTTTCCCTTCATAAAAAATAAAGCGTGATTCACAAGCGTGACTCTGGAGATTAATTGGTTGTCCAACGCCAGATGCTCTCTCTCACTGCGTCCAACTTAACTAGGACGCATCCGCTCAGATTCTGATCCATCCACACAATTTGTTGTCTAATTTGGGATGGGGGTTGTTGGGACCTCGTATCTATCCCTGGAAGTGATTGTAGTCAACATTGGGGTGGTGTGGTAGGTGGTTGTCAGTCCCATTCGCTGGAAGGCATATCAGTTTATATATTTCTTATATTGCTATAACTTTATCAGATTATAGAATTTTTGGTAATTTACTTAAAGTCACATTCGCTGGAAGGCAATCCATTGTTGGAAATTTTCAGTTTTATATAATTTTTTAGCATAAATTTTATCAGTTTATCTAGTTCTTATGCTGCGATAACTTTATCAGTTTTATAGAAATTTTTATGCTGCAATATTTTATCAGTTTATAGAATTCTCAGTTTCATATATATATATGTTTATGCTGTAATAATTTATCAACTTATAGAATTCTCAGTTTTTTTTAATATATTTTTATGCTGCAATAATTTTTCAGTTTCATTGAGTGAAAGGGATTCCTTATCCGAGAAGCATAACCAAAAGATCTCTTAGTGACTTCAAAATAAGTTTATTATTATTATAATTGTTCTTGAGTAAATATCTTTTTATATAAAATACTCAATATCTTTTTATATAAAAGCTTGTTAATAAAGTAAATATATATATATATATAAAGATAAAGATAACTGTGACTAGGGTGTTACCTTGATCGATTATACCAAAGTCTATATTACTGTCCTTACTTTTTATTCCTTTACAAAACCGTGGTTTCATTTTCATTTTATAGTGAATGGTATTTGGGCTTTTGATAAGAATGTTCTTTCAGAGTTGAATGTATGATAAATGAAATTCTTTATTTGGTTAAATGGTAATTGAGTTTTGGACGGGTTTATGAGTAACGCTCAATAATATTATCCCAGAGTAAAATAGAATGTTTAATCATTCGCACAATGTTAAGGGTAAGCCATTAATGATGATATGGGCTTGACCATGACATATTACAATTACTAATATGTCATGACATATTACATGGGTCATTCATTAGTAGGTGATATTTTAATTTAGCCTAAGTAATATAATATATGTTCCGTTTAAAATGATTTAGCAATCAAAGGATGGTGTGATAGGAGTGGGTGAATTTAGGCGTGTTTATTTTGAAATTCTTGGTTAATGATTAGATTAGGAAGAAAATGTAATTGCGTGCCTTAATTTCAGTCGTCATGTGTTGTTTAGAGTGGTTACTCTTACGAGCAACAAATATAAATGTTGATGTATGATTGAAGTAATGTCTAAATATTAGATTTATCGGGTTGTGCGTGGTGGAGGGCAACTTTTGATCGGCTATTGTTTATTGTGAACCATGCACATGTAGAATCAATGATTTCTAATTATCATTTGCATTTAAGGTTCCTGTTACATGTGTCGGTTGGTGTCGTTGCGTTTGGTTGATTGATGTTGTCATTTAGCCTAGTAGGAGTGGTTTTGCTTGTGTCGGGTAGGATGTAGACACCTCCTTGTTCCTCATAACAATCGCCATCCTTGAGACTTTAAATGGTCAAAATCGATGAAAACTTGGGCTTGAGCATTGCTTATGTGTCCTGGAGGTCCTAACCTTGCAATGTAGGACGGGCGGGTAGTCATTTTTATTTTTTTCGTACTGAATTTTGTATGTTGCATCGAGTTGCATGATGTTCTAGTATGCTAGGTAGTTATGTTGTTTGTTGCCTGAATTGTGTGCGTTGTGTTCATCGTTGAGTTGCATCGAATGATTGTTTGTCATTATTACCTTCTTTCTTTAAAAAAAAATTGCACTTGTTATGCGTCACATGTTGTCGTAACGATGGGGATCATTACAATTGCAAATTAGTAGGTCTTGAGAGTTGCAGAGCTTGACCAATTCAATATGAAACAACTTCTCAATTAGTTCTTCATATGTTTTTTTCTATCTATTAAATAAAACAAGGTCCTCGTCTAGCCATAAAGGATTATGGTTGGAATTAGTTCTTAAAAGAGTAGCTTGTTTAGTTGTAGTCCTAGCATTAAAGTCCCATAGAAAGAGGATATTACCTTCATTTTTCAAACTATAAATATCTTGTTCTGAATTATTATAGGGGCAATTGCTAGCTAGATTGTTTTTCTTATAAAAAGTAGAATTAATAGGTGAAAAATAGAAAATTGCTATATACATATTCTTAGAATTAGCGTTTGAAATTTCTATCCAAATGTATTGACTGAGAGGGTTGATCTTATGAAGTTAAATGTGAGGAGAAATTCTCTTTCTAATATAACAAGCTATGTCTCCTATCCCTCTATGGTGAGACCTTTTGTTCCATGTTGACCACAAGACAAATACTTCTATGTTAGGGACGTTAGACTATTCATGCTCCCAAGTTTCAACAACACAAATAATATCAATATCCCTCGGGATCCAACTTATCCTAGGACCTTTGTGCCATGAAAAGCCACAACAGTTCCAAAAAATGATCTGAGTGTCCCAAATTCCTATTTATTATTATCTTTCTGGTCTCTTTTACCTTTTGAACTTCTTCATTAATTCAACTTAGTGTTCAGGAATGAGGTCTTCATTTATAAATATTACTTACACTTTTAAGCTCGCTAATTTGTTATTAATATTTATATAATTTTTTCTATATTTAATAAAATCATAATTAACTTTTATTATTAAAATTGATAATATTTTGATACTAAAATTATTTATAATATTATACTATGATATTAGAATTTTTTTGTATAAAATTAATATCTCCCAAATGATGATTACCTTATATATATAAAGAATCGATCAAATATTTTGATATCCTATGTTGTCCATCATATCCGACCCAAGGGCCTACACATACTTTACTTCTACTCATATTCTAGCCTCGTTTCTAACTCTCGTACTAACTAGTTTCCAACCATACGAAAAGATTTTACCAATTCCTTTCAAAATATTAAAAAACCCATAAAATATTTGAGTGGTAATATGATCTAGTCTTCCATATTCAAAGATTCAATGTATTTGTTTTTATCTTAATATATTTCATAGACATCCATGGTTTGTGTGCCTTGAAAGCCATTTCTAATTCCAATGCTTGCTTGGACAAAATAATATATTTTCCTCAATCCACATCCTCCTTCTTTTGGTTTAGTTTTCTTTCCCTTCTTTTGGTTTAGTTGTCTTGCTCCATTTGATGAGTGAATGTTTCCTTTTTATTTTTTAATTATACATAAGAAATTAAAACATTTATTCCTATTTTTTCTAACATTTCTTTAGCGACGTATGTTAATGAATGTTAATATACTAGAATAAATTAAATACTGATTTTACAAGGGTCATCCTATCTCTTCAATATAAAAATCTATAACACTAATTTATAACTATTTTTTCAATATTATCATACAATGAATTTCAATCTTTTAATTAGTAGTCATTTGGTTTCAGCATGAACCCTAAATATTTTATCATACAATGAATTTCAATCTTTTAATTAGTAGTCATTTGGTTTCAGCCTGAACCCTAAATATTTTTCCAAAAGATACCTTAACATTTTAAATATCCTCAACCTCTTTTCATACTCTTTTGTTATGCCATTAAATATTATTGCTGATTTATGAGTATGTACTTCTATTACAATTGATTTACAATATAGTTCCAAAATTTCCTTTTAATTTTCAATTTCTATTATAATATAATAGCTATTCAAAAAAATAAAACATCTTTCATAATTAGTCAATTATACAAAGGTATATTTTTTCCTACTATAATTCCTTTTAAAGTTCCTTATCTTTTATACTCATTTACAACTCTAATACTAATTTACAACTCTACTCACGGCCTTAGTGACCAAAAGAAAATAAACGGAAACATAGAAAAACAATGTTTGAGGCCCCTGGAAGGGATACAAATATTCTTGGCAAAAAGAACACTAATAAGTATTAGAAATAAAACTAAAGAAAAACAACTCATAATTATATTTTCACCATTTGGAGTTTCATGTCAACTCATTAGCCTTGGGCACAACCAACTCAAACTATCATAAGGCTTGGATAGATCCAATTTCTTCATTTTAATGGAGTGACTTACTTTCCGTGCCACCCCATGAAATCATGTATATGCCCTTTCATATAGAAACCAAACGATTCATAAGATATGTTGATATGTATTCAAGGGAGAAAATTCAATATTAAAAAATAAACAATTTTTTTAAGTAATGTTCTTGCATTGAAGTTTGTAACTATTTTGTAAACATAGTTTCATAGGGAAAATGGTCTGTAATCCTTATAAGGATTAGTTTTATCCTTCTTTAATATGAGTGGTTTGAAGGTAGAATTGATAATACCTTATACCTTCCTTGAAGACTTCAACTCTTCGACCACGCTCATTATATCCTCATTTATCAAATAAAAATAAATAAAATCCTAAATAGAACTCCGCTATCCATCCTCGAGGGCTCGGTATTTTTTATGTTTTAAAATATTCTACCACTGCTTTGAGTTATTCTTTAGATACTTATGCTATTAAATCTTCATTTTTCTCTTATTAAAAACCAAAATTAAGAGGTCATTTTGATTATCTATTCTATATTATTTACACGGATCTTGATAGATATTTTGAAGATATGTTACTTTGTTCAAAAATTCTTTAACTCTTTTTTAATTTAAGTCCATTTTTTTCATTTATCTCCTAAATTGTATTAATATGTTTTCTATCATTTGCATAATTCTAGAAGAACTTGGTATTTTCATCCCCTTCTTTCAATCACTCCACGTTGTGTTTCATCTTCTCTATCCCTTCTTCCTACTTCAATAAATTCATTTTTTTTCTTTTAAAATATTCAACTTTTCCTTCTCATCTTTTGAAAAAATATTCAACGTTTCCTTCTCATATTTTGAAAATATATTTTTAGTACTTTGATAGCAAAAAATTTGCAATATTCTCCTCTACTTATAGTATCTTTTTGTGTGAGTTTTGAAAACAATGTACTTGACCCTTCAACAATTAATTTTTTTATACTTTTCATATGAAAATTGTGATCCATAAACTATCATGTATATTTCATTCGACAGTTTGTCACGTCAAATCTAATAAAATATTGAAATCTTTACTATGAAGGTTAATTTCTTTTATATCTCATATTCTTTGATTACTGGTTTTATCCTTAAATTGCATGAAATAGATGAAATGAAAAAAATAGAGAACATAAATATATATTCACACATCATCCATAAATAAACATAAGATATAACATGGTAACTCCAATATGAGAGGAAACTCAGCTAGTAGTTGAGGGCACTTTACTCTCTTTTACTCAAATGCAAGTATAAAAAAAGAGGCATTCTTTGTGGATTTTTCTTTTACATTGTGGTCTGTATGGATACTACATAATCTCTCCTTCTCTTTTATTCTTCTAAAAGATGTCACTCCTAGGTGCTCTACTCAACTATGGAAAAAATACAATGATAAAGAATGGAACCCCTTCTCCTCCTAGAGGCATGATATTTGATATCACCTGATAGTCATCTAGGGGTAGCGTTTTGACTTCCTCAACCCTAAATTATGATATGGTTTTGGACCTTCTAGAATCTTCTTGAAAGTACATATGTGATTATCCTGATATGTATTAGTAATTGTGGATGATGTGGAATCCACTCATACAGTGGTGGTCAACAAGGTAGGTCAGTGTGTAGGAGACATAATTTTTTCATACGAGCTCTGATTGAGGTGTTCAATGCACCATTGGAAAAGTGTTAGAGTGTGTAATATTGTCATTCTTTGGTCACATAATTTCAACATTGAAAGATGAAAAATTCCTTTTAATGCCTCAAAATTGCCCCAAAAGGTTTCACACCCCCACTTTTCGAACTGGATCCTGCCACTAAAATGGACCTACAATTTTATTCCTCTAATTTTTTCCACACAAAGTATTGAGATAGATGAAAGATAATATAATGATCCAATCTATATCAAATTGAAACATTGCCAAGCTTCTATTAACAAGATCAACTTCTTCCATTTCTATCTAACCATCATGGTAAACTCCTCATCTTTCATCCCTTTTGGATCATAAAAGATCTTGAGGGATTATTCTCATCTCCTTCAATTTTATATAAGGCATACACATCATTAAATGAAAAACCCACTCCCAGCCATGTTCTTATCCTATAAACTTCCATCATATCCCTTTCTAGCACTAGAAACATATATAGTGTCTTAGAGACACCATCCACCCCTAATTTATATCTCCTCCATGTATACACTAGTTTAATCCGTGCTACATCACATATGTATATGCTTATCTCATGATACTTATGAATGAAATATTTTCCATTAGATTTTCCTAGGCATTCATTTATTAAATATATGTTTTTTTAATGGTAAGATTGAGATCCCCTCTAATAATAGTATTTTCCTCCTTAATAATTCACAAATTGGGTAAAGAGTCCAAAAAAAAACCTTTATGTTAATATAAGGGCCATAGAAGCTGATGATAGAGAAGTCTTCCCTAATTCCATTAACTTTATCTATGTCCATATTCCTATATCTAGAATAACATATTTATTAAGGTGAAAAGAATTTTTTTACCTCGTAAATATCTTTCAATACTTTCCGTTTGAGTCTAATATTATAAATGAGCAATCTTTGAGAAAATAAGATTGTTTTTTTTTTCTTTCTAACCATTACACATGGTTTCTTGTAGCAATATAACTTATGGATTTTATTGAATTATTATCCTCTCAAAGGATATATTTTTTTGAGATCCTTAGACCTAGGTTAAAATTATCATTACTTAACTTTGCATAAGGCACTCCCTATTTTAAGGAACCCCTTATTGTATGTTACTTACATTTTAAAATTTATCTTTCAACTCTTCTTTAGAATAAGGATGGAAATAATTATCTTTCCACTATGTTATGTTGTCTAGTATCTAAGGCTAACCATCTTTCAAAATGTCACACTTTCTAAATTGTAGGATTGAATCCACTTCATAGAGTTAGATAAAGATGGAGAAATACTCTCATTTATTTAGAATGTTTTGGGATTTGATTTCATTGAATATTCCATCAAAATCAACTTGTATATCATGGTGATCGGAGGTTGATATTTAACATATGTGGTTAGGATCAGAGGTTAATATTTAACATATGTGGTTAGAAAATTACTCTTAGTATGAGCAATTTTAGAATATTTTATAGAATTTCTTGACTCATATGAATTTGAAACTTTCTCAAAAATTTATCTTTAAACTTATTTATTTTTTAAAAGGGGTTTTACATAGAAAACCAATAAAAACAAAACTAGTTTTTATGAGTGACAAAAGATTTGTGGATATCCACTCTCACTATTTCTCAATAGTTTTTAATCTACTTTGTCCTCTTTACTAATATTTCTCAATAGTTTTTAATCTACTTTGTCCTCTTTACTAATGCAAGCATTAACCATTATCAATTTTTCTTCCTTAATCCCTTCCTTTTTTTTTCTTTAAAGATAATTTTTCATAATCCTTTCCTCCTCCTCTTTTTCCTTCAAAAATAACTCTTCACACTAATGAAGAAAGATCTTGTAATGAAAGGTCACATCTCTTCACAAAAAAGGTCATATTTTTTGTGAAATGAAAAAAATGATTTAATATTTGCATATTAATATTTAAAAAAGGTCATATTTTTTGTGAAATGAAAAAAATGATTTAATATTTGCATATTAATATTTAAAAAAGGTCATAGATTTTGTGAAATGAAAAAAATGATTTAATATTTGCATATTAATATTTAAATAAAGTTTAATATGCGATAATCACCTTAGAAAATGAAATTATCTTTTACATTATTAATTTAATTTAATATAATATTTATATTTATCCAATTAAAATTTAAAAAAAACAATATAAAAATAAAAAAATATAATAATTTTACCATTAATCTTATAACTAAAAAATTTAAAATCCAAATTAAAGTTATAAAAAAAAAAAACAATATAATGCAAAGTGGTGATAATTTCCCCTATCTATTCCAATATTTAGATATAAATATAGAAAATAATGCCTTCAATAACTTTATTTAAATGCAAATTGAAGTTATAAGAAAAAAGACTTATAACATAATTTCAAAAACATTTATTCTATCAAATTAGCCTTAATTTAATGGGAAAGCTGAGGACATTGAAGGCTACCAAGTTGAAATTTTTAAAATTGGAGGGCCAATCCTTATCCCTCACATACACAAGCTCTTCAATTTAGCAGTCAAGCAGGGCTTCCCTAAACCTTGGACGCAAAGCCTCATTGTTCCTATTTTTAAAAATGGGGATAAAAACATTCCCTCTAATTATAAGACCATTATGATTAGCCCGATTTTATCCAAGCTTTATGGAATCATTTTGGAAAAGAAGATTAGCATTTGGCTAGAAAGTCACGGTAAAAGAGCTAAAGGCCAGGCCAGGTTTAGGAGATATCATTCAACTATGGATCATCTTGTTACCTTAAGGATCATTGCAGAGGAGTTTCGCAATACTAAAACCAGTCTTTTTTGTTGTTTTGTTGACTTTAGAAAATCTTTTGACATGGTTCCTAGGAAAAACCTTTGGAATAGGTTGGAAGAGATAAAAGTGCCTCTCGAGTTGAGGGATGCTGCAATA
>JZKD02S2328052.1:78807-119959 GCA_000966675.3 Picea glauca
AAGATCAAAATTATCTATTTGTTTTGCCAAGTGTAAAGAAAAAAATAAGCATTGTTAAGATAAGAACAAATTCTCACGAGCTCCATAGTGAAACTAGGCGTTGGTCAATTCCTAAAACACCATGGGATGAAAGAGTGTGTGACATTTGTGACACTAAGAAGGTTGAAGATGAAAAACACTTTCTCTTAGATTGTCCAGCCTATACTCATATTAGATCTCATTTTCAAAATATTGATCACACTACCAACCTTTCTAACTTCTTAACTCAACAAAAGTATGATGATCTTGGAAAGCTTCTCTTAATGCTTTTCGAGCACAAAAACAAAATTCTAAAGAATCACAAGTAATCACTTACCCTCTTAAGATGATAGACCAATTAGGTCTTAGTGAATGCTAATCATCATAATCATCATCATCAATATGTTAACAATTTTTTTTCCACTATTTAAAACATTTCCACAAATTAATAACCAAAAATGATTTGAAGACATTTAGTCCTTTCGTTATTGAAATTGCCTATTTTATCTGTTGCAGGTTCTTTGGAATCTCCAGCGTGTATTGCAGTGTTTTTTATGGCTGTGAATTGTCATCAAGGACGTATTGCAGGGATTTTGATCGCTGTGAATTGGCATCAAGGACGTACTGCAGGGTTTTTGAAAGCTGTGAATTGGACGTCTGATGTGTGTGGTGAATTTCTTTTAGGTTTTGTTTTTTCTCTCCTGATACTTGAAAAAGTAATTGGATACTTGGACATGTGGATTATAGGTTGTTGAATTTAAATTGTTACATAATTTTGAATATTTAGTTTTGAATACTTATTAAATAAATAATTATAAATGGTTAAATTTAAATTACTTTTAAATTGATATACAACAGCAATCAATATTACATAAAAGATTAAATATTGACCTGAGAAGGATGGCCGGACTATCCCAAAAAAACACCCTCAAAAGCCGATTTTGGCAGCCTTCAGGATCCATCACCCTAGCTTATAGCAGTACTCTCTGCTCTGTTTTTTGATCCCGTCAGATAATCATGAATTGTATATGCCATCAGCATTTTCACACTATCATCATTTCTGGCCATTATCTAATTTCCACACTATTTTTAGCGACGGAGTTTAAGAGAGGATGATGACAACATGTGCGAGGCTGAGATGCGATTGGTTTGGTTGAAATATCCTCCGGGGAGAAAAGGTGAGCGGCCGGTCCCCATCGCTACACTCTCCTCCATAAAATTACCGATCTGATATAACTTTTGTATTGTATATATGACTGAGAACTGCCACTGCCCCGCTGGTGTTTCCGTCCATGACCTCTCGCGCAAAGCGCACGTGCGATGGACTGAGGTATATTACATCTACCGACCATAGTGCAGACAAACAGCTGAGCGAAGATCGTCCCTCGATATAAAAACCGGAATCATAATTATTTCACAGCATCTGAAAGGAGTAGGCTAATTCAAGAGCAAATAGATTCGCTTTTCATAACAAAAAAAAAAAAAAATTAGCTTGAATCCAGTCAGATTTTCAAGAGATAACTTGAATTTCGCACGATCAAAATTCCATACATTTCAAAAATTTTATTTTTGAGATTTTGTCCCATTTTAAACTAACCCAAATACTCAAAAAAATCAACTAAAATTATATATTAACCAAATATTTAAAACCACACAACCAAAAAAAACCCTCAGCGTCAAATAATCGACTTCTTCTACCTTTATGTTGCTTAAAATAACGTCACACTCACAATCAATATCAGTGTATCGAATAGAAATGCAAGAAAAAGATTACGATCACCAAAACTTTGGGAAACTTTTTCATCGTCTATCTGGTCTTGTCGTATCATTTAACACACACCCCACGCCCAGCAATAATTCATACCCACGTGATTTCCTCCAAGAACATTAATATCATCATGCTTTGTACTTTTTCACAGCTACTCTATTATTATCATCATTATCATTTCTTCCAAGAACATTAATATCATCATGCTTTGTACTTTTTCACAGCTACTCTATTATTATCATCATTATCATGGTGATTGGTATATTAATCAGCCAGAACCACATTAATAATACTAATGGCATTAGTCTAAATTAGTTCTATTTTTTTGGCTGTTTTTTACAGTGGGTGATGAATGGTTGGATCTGCAGATTTGAGTGGTTAAGTTTGGAATTATGGGTTTTTCAGCAGGCTGAATCCATTTATACATTCAGAAATGCAATTTAAACAACAGAAAATATAGATTTTTTCCAAATTTACATGGTTGATTCTATAAGTGAATAGTGAATAATGGATAGGTTTATAAGACTTGTGGATATTAATTAATAGGAATATAAAGATATCCTAAAATACTAAACATATTATATATTAGGAACAACCATATTAATAATATTATTGATATAACCTATTTCTTGATAAGTCTATATTTAGCACATGTGATAAGAAATATTATAATTCATCAATCCACTTGATTTCCTTCACAAAACATTAATATGGCTCTTTTCCTCTATCATTATCATTTGTATATCAACCAACAAAAACCATATTAATAATACTAATGTCTTTGTATAAGTGAATAGGTGAGAGAAAATGGTTTCCATCTTCAAGTCCTTCTGTATCAAAAATTAATAGATTCTTTTATTTTATATTGTGAAAACATTTATAAATTTTTATATGAATGACTTACAATATTAAACTGAAAAAAAATATTAAAATAAACATTATTAGTAATATTTATTTAATTTTTTATTATATTTAATAAAATTAATATTAACTTTTATTATAAAATTTATAGTAATGATTATTGTTAAATTATTTATAATATTATACAACACTTATTTAATACTTTTATGAATTAAAAAAATATTATTATTTAAAAAACATAATATTAAAAATATAATATATTATGTTGATTTTGATGATGATGATGATTAGTGTCCACTCACACCAAATTGGTCTATCAACCTCAAGAGGGTGAGTGATTACTTGTGATTCTTCATAATTTTGTTTTTGTGCTTGAAAAGCATTAAGAGAAGCTTTCCAAGATCACCATACTTTTCTTGAGTTAAGAGGTTAGGAAGGTTGATAGTGTGACAAATATTTTTAAAATGAGATCTAATATGGGTATAGGCTGGACAATCTAAGAGAAAATCATTTTCATATTCAACCTTCTTAGTGTCACAAATGTGACACACTCTTTCATCCCAAGATGTTTTAGGAATTGACTAACGCCTAGTCTCACTATGAAGCTCATGAGAATTTGTTCTTATCTTAGCAATGCTTATTTTTTTCTTCGCACTTGGCAAAACAGATAGATAATTTTGATCCTCTAGATTAGGTTTGATTACATCCTTATAATACCTTAATTTTTTTTTTCCTCTAACTCTTTATCACACCACATTTTCTCCTTAAATTTTGATTTGACATTTTTTTTAATAGTATGTTTATTATGAAAAGTGGTGTATTCCACGATTCCCCAATATCTTAGCCAAGATCAGACATCTTTATTCCATCCTCACTTGAGTTGATGGTGGTTATGACTCAATTTTGAAGCAATTTTAGAAAGCCTCTTGTCTTCCATGTTGTTTAGCTTGTTCTTATACATTAGGTATCTAGTCATAGCCATGTTCTCAATGGGAGAGAGGCTTGTTTCTAGGAGGAGGATGGGATAGGGCATATTTTCTTTAATTTTGAGATTATAGGTTATAAAATTCTTTTGTATTTTCTCCATCTTTCTCCAGGATTCACGAGAAATACTACAGGCTCAGACTTCACATCCATAAAGAATAAAAAGAGGAAAAAGAGTCTCAAAGAGGATTTTATTCTTATCCCAACTCCAAATATCAGTTGATTTACAATTGTTTTCAAACCCATAATAATTTGTCCATCCCCCATTAATCATTTTCTCAATGTTGTAACTCCAATTGAGCTTGTGGTGAATATCAATTCCAAGATATTTGTATGAAGTCACTTCCTCCAAGTTGTTGTTTTCATATACGAAGGTATCGTAAGAGATCTGATTGGATTTAATATTCATGACCTTAGGCTTATCAACATTAACAATCATACCCATATTGGAGCAAAAATCCTTGAGGATTCTTAGTTGGTTTTCAAGATCATGGGGAATCCTTTCCATAAGAACAATATCATCACCATAAAGAAGAAGATTGATGACTATACCAATGAGAGTAGGACCAACACAATCTTGTTTTTCCAAGCAATCTTCTAACTTGTCAATGTATATGCCAAAAGGGGTAGGGGACAAGGGACAACCTTATTTGACTCTAATATTGCAGTTAATCTCTTTTGAGTAGCCCTCAATGTTTTTAAACTTAGTAATAATGTTCTCATACATCCTTATTGCAAAAACCCTCAACTCGAGAGGAAATTTTATCTCTTCCAACCTATTCCAAAGGTTTTTCCTAGGAACCATGTCCAAAGCTTTTCTAAAGTCAACAAAACAACAAAAATATTGGTTTTAGTATTCTGGAACTCCTTTGCAATGACCCTAAAGATAAAAATATGGTCCACAGTTGAATGATATCTCCTAAACCCGACCTCTCTTTAACTCTTTTGTCATGACCTTCTATCCAAAGGATAATCTTCTTTTCCAAAATAATTCCATAAAGCTTGGCTAAAATCAGGCTAATCATAACGGTCCTATAATTAGAGGGAATGTTTCTATCCCCATTTTTATAAATAGGAACAATGAGGATTTGCATCCAGGGCTTAGGGAAGCCATGCTTGACTGCTAAATTGAAGATATTTTGTATGTGAGGGATAAGGATTGGCCGTCCGATTTTAAAAATTTCAGCTTGGTAGCCTTCAATGTCCTTAGCTTTTCCATTTGCAAGTCGCTTAACCCCGAACTCTATGTCATCTAAAGAAAAAACTTCTTCCTTTGTAGGGACCATAGGAATGGTGTCCATGGAATTAGGGAACTCGTAAAGAATTTTAAGGTAGGAATTCCATTCCCTTAAGGGAATCCTATTATTTTATTTAGTATTGTGTTTTAGAATTTGGCTCCCAAACTTCTTAGGATCCAACTTATATAGCTGTGAAAGTTTTTCTTGCCTTTTATTGATATAATACCTTTTTTCCTTTTAATTAGGGTTTTCTACATATTGATCTTATGGAGTTTTAAGGACTCATTAGAAGCATCCATAATGAATTTCCTAGCAATTTCACATTCTTTATTTTACCAAGGGTTGCTCATTCTATTATTCTTTTTATAGGACACCTTGAAAGAGAACTTGTTAATAGAACTAGAAAGGGTAGTTGTAAAATTATAATAGAGTTCTTCAATGTTTTCCTTATAAGTTAGGAGATTTAATTTACTATTTAAATCCTTTAAGAAAATGTCAACTTTACTTTTTTCAAAACACAAATTCCTTTGATTATCAAAATTATCTTCAATGGCTCTCCTATGCATGGACAAGTTTAGAGTTAGGGTTAAAGGTTTATGATCAGAGTCAGTCTCATGGTCATTTAAAAGGGAAAAAGTTGTTATTTGGTTGGAAACGGGGATATCATATATCACATAATGTACAACACTACTACCTAGCCCAAGAATACAAGTCATATAGTTGGATTTTGGCCACTTCATTACTCCATTGCAAATTATTAGATCTTGAGAGATGTAGAGATTGATCAACTCAGTACCAAACAAATTCTCAATTAGGTCTTCATAGCTTGTTTTGTAGCTATTAGATAAAACAACATCCTCATATAGCCATAAATGATTATGGTTAGATTCATTACCTTAAATAGTATCTTGTTTAGTTACATTCCTAGCATTAAAGTCTCCTAGTCGGAGGATATTACCTTCATTTTTGAAACTATAAATATGCTGTTCTAAATTATTATAGGGACAATTGTTATCTAGATTGTTTTTCTTATAAAAAGTAGAATTAATAGGTGCAAAATAGAATATATATATATATATATATATATATATATATATATATCTTCTTACCATTGGTGTCTGGAATTTCTATCCAAATGTATTGATTGTGAGGGTCAATCTTATGAAGTTGAATGTGAGGAGAAATACTCTTTATAATATAACAAGATATGCCTCCTATCCCTCTATGGTGGAATTTTTTGTTCCATGCCGACCACAAGACAAATCCTTCTATGTTAGGGACCATAGACTCCTCATGCTCCCAAGTTTCAACTAGGCAGATAATATCAATATCACTTGGGATCCAACTTATCATAGCACCTTTGTGCCATGGAAAGCCATGACAGTTCCAAAAAAGGATTCCGAGTGTCCCAAATTCCTATTTATAAAGTTCATTTATTTATTTATTGTGTTAAATAAAAGTTATATTATTTTTTATTGTTAATTGTTTTATCGTATTATACCTCCATACTATAATTTTTATATACAACATTGATATAATAATTTTATAAAATATAATTTTAAATATCATAAATAAAAATATTTATAATATGAAATATAGTTATTATATAATAATATAATATAGTAAGGTTATATTATCATATAACCCTATGAGTGGGCCTAATGGTTAAGAACATGTGTTTCCTCATAAGAGGTCACAAGTTCAAATCCAGAGGGGGGTGGGGTATGTATTTTTTATTAGTAGTAATAATCTAATTTTAACATTGTCTCAAGAGGAAAAACTTGTTACTTCTTAAGAGGAAAAACTTGTTCTTAATATGTTATCTCAAGTTTTATTATGGCTAATACAATTTACATTAAGTTTTATTAATTATGGTTGAATTTAGTTGATTATGGCTCACCTTAGTTACACATGCTTGATTATAGCCAACCATGTTTCACCGTGGCTAGCTATGGTTGACAATGCTTGACTATAGTTGGATATGGTTGAACATGGTTAACCACAATTAACCATGTTTGAAAATAATTAACCATGGTTGGATATAGTTGGAAATGTTTCACTATGGTTAACCATGTTTGACAATGGTTTATTGTAGTTGGACATTGTTAATCATGGTTAACTAGGTTAGCCATGATTGACTATGGTTGACCATGTTTGATTATTCTTGATGATGGTTATCTATGTTTGGCCATGTTTAATTCACTATGGTTGACCATGTTTGGCCATTGTTTAATAATGGTTTAAGATGTTTGAGCATGGTTCAACATGTTTGGAAATGGTTGTGACATCTCCATCCGGTACGACTCCTAGGATGTACAATCGGTAGAAGCACCCTTAATTTTTTCTCTGTGTGTGTGTAGGAAGGTAATAATGGCATTCTACTCAACATCGCAACACGATGACAAACACAACACATGCAACTCATGCAATAACAACATAACGACCTAACATAAAATCACATCAAGCACCTGGAAGCAATGTACGACATTCAACCGATGAAGAATAAGAATGACTACATTCCCATCCTACCCTGGAATGGTTAGGACCTTCAGGACACATAAGCAACTCTCAAGCCCATGTTCCCATCAATTTTGACCATTTAAGGTCTCAAGGATGGTGACTGTTCCGAGGAACAAGGAGGTGTCTACATCATACCCGACACAAGCAGACCAAGCCTACTAAGCTAAGGACAATCATCCTAACAACCCAACACACCCAAAATTAAATTACACAAGTAACTAGAACCCTTACAATGAGCAAAACCAATCACATTGAACGTTTACAAAACCAAGTACAAACATTAATTAATAATAAAGAACAACACCCTCAATGGGAAACACAAGCTAAAAACGACTTCGTCAACAACCCAACCATTAATCAAGGCTGAATGGTCAATATCTATGATTTAAATTGGCGTTAATTACAGATCAATTAATGAGTCTAAATTCCATTAGTCAATGAGTTACCAACCAAACTTAACATGAATTACGACTCAAATTTAACGAGCCTGAGTTACCAATTAGTCGATATCTATAAATCCAACTAACATCAATTACATGTCTAAATTAGCGAGTCTAAATTTGCAATCTAGTATTTACTCACCATACAAATTTTAATATTTATTACAACCTAAATGGACAATTCTAAGTAATCTGAATCCCCATCCAACTAGCCATAAACTTGAATAACAACATTAACATTCTAAAGTGGAATGCTACCTTTAGAACGTATGAACAGTTAAGCCTCAACATTAGTCTAGCTATAATGACCGAACTAACCACACTAGTTGTTTGTTATCATTGAGGGGGAAATTGCTAGCTAATAACATTGATGTGGCAAATCAACAAGGTAATTACATATCTGCTACATAAATAATTGATTACAACAGTTAATAAGGCATTTAACATAATGATTAACACCACAATTAATTTAGCAATAACAGGGTAGTTTTCACGACTATTTTCATAACAAGTAATATAGAAATAACAAGGCAATTATCATGCTAGTTAACATAACAATTAAAATAACAGTAGCAAGGAAATTTATATGGCGGTTAACATAACGATTGATAGCGCAATAACAAGGTAATTTACATAATTGTTAACCATTTAACTCGCTATAGCATTTAATCAATAAGACGGAATTGGTTGACCATTGACTCAGAGTAGTAATTAACATGAAAATTATTGGACCCAAGACATTGTTGTAGCAATTATCCTGGCAATTAATAAGGCAATAATATAGCATTTAATATTTCAATTAACCTAGCAATTATAGTAAAAAGGGAAACTGTTGACCATTAAAATTGTTGTAGCAATTGTTCTGGCAATTGATAAGGCATTTAATATAGCAGTTATCATTGCAATTAACTTGGTAATTACATGGCCAGTAACATCGTTGTGGAAATTAAAGTGTGGCAGTGAGAACATTGGGTATACACTCAAGGAGAAGGAGAATAAAAGGGACAGTACAACTGCAGAAGGACCAACTCGTGGTCATTCAACAACACACTCTGTCAACATCAAGGCAACTTCATGCCCAATCCAACAAACACACTCAACAATTTAAAGGCAAAAATCTTGGTCAATTTGAGAAAGCTTCGACAACATTCTAAAGGAAAAATCGTCGGTAATTACAACAAGTCAGCCACATTTTTAAAAGGAAAATCATTGTGCTATATATCAACAAGACACAGGCTACCCTTTTAATGGAAAAATGAAGTCTTTAAGGTGGTAAACACAGTCACAATTAATTTGTAAATCACCAGGCAACAAGGCATCAATTAGCAGTAAATGTTTTTTTTCTAAAACGTAGTCTTCTTCAAGGGGAAAATCACCCCAAAAGTAAAAACGAAATGAAAACTTGAGAGGGGCGAAATTGCCAGGCAACAAAGGTAATCAAATAGAAAATCTTAAGTGCAAGACGTAGTCTTCTTCAAGGGGAAAATCGCCCCAAAAGAAAAAAATGAGATGCAAGCTTGAGAGGGATGAATAAACCGAGGTTTCCCCCTTTCAATGCCAGCATGCCAATGCCAATGCATACAGGAAAACAAAATGTTTTTGTCTTTCTTACCAGGGTACCAAATGTAAAATGCAGTGAGAGAATTTAATTGTTTTTCCATTTCCGGAACACCAATCCAAAAATGCATACATGAATCAACTCGTTTTCCATTGCCAGAATATCAATACAAACATACATACATGAATCAAATCATTTTTCCATTTCCATAATGCAAATACAAATGCAGACATGAATCAAATCATTTTCCATTGCCAGAATACCAATACAAAAATGCAGACAAGAATCAACTCATTTTTTTTCCATTACCAGAATGCAAATACAAATGCAGACAATAGTAAGAGAACCAAAAGGATCCAATGGGAAGTGCCATGTAATGATTGTAGGGGTTCTATTAATCAAGGCATAGAGAAAACCAACCAGGCCACTAGATAATCCACATGCAGAGGTCATTGCCAGATGACAAAATCAACAATCAGCCAAGGAAAAACATCAAGGGCATCCGACTAACAGGTTCGTCCTTCGCTCATCATCCTCACACAGAAAAGTAGGGCATTGAGATCCATAGGTATTTTAATGCTGATGCGATGACCAGAGATCAGGCTCTTGGCCGACTGCTCAGGCGAGGACTGGTGAGCTAGGGAAGAAGGCTAAAAAACCATGAAGGTCACAATCAACACAACAAGGTGGTCAATACGTGCAAGGAAATGAATCCATGGGAGTCAATCTATCATCGAGCTAGGCTAAGAAAAATTCAGAAAACCATCTAGACAATCAATTCACTTACCAAGTAAAAATGCAGATTCAAGCATAAGTTCTAAAACAATTTACCATACAAAATGAAGAAAGTGTACCATTGCCTATTCAGCCTGGACATCCCATGTGCTCCTTGAAACTCTCGCGTGTTGACCGACGACACTTTTCCCATACCTTCCAGCCAATGCTAGGGGTACTCTTCTTCCCCCTTAGCCCCCTCAAGCCGCAAAGGGGCCACACACTCACTATCCAGAGATTTCGACTAGCTCCCTGCTCGCCTGGCAAGGACGAGCTACCACTCCTCACCGAGTTGGGTATCCCAACTCTCACAAGCTAAGTCATTCAAGTATATATTTCTGCAGTGTAATGTTATGAAAAATAGAAGATCCCCCCTTTTTTATTTTATTCCAACACATTTTTTTTTTAATAAATTAAATTTCTTACTCCCTCTTTGTTACAAGACTTAATCAAGATCATACTCTTTATTTATTTTGTTTTTAATTTAATTTTATATATAAAAAAAATTTAATCGAAAGGATAAAATTTTACCACTAGCATGATTTAGACCTAGACCTTAATTTTCGTGATGGACGACATTTTATTAGGATTTTTTTTTTTTTAAATTTTTGTCACATTGTTCATCCTAAGGTCGTCTAGGCTCATTCATTTATCAAGACAATGCGGTGTTCCCTTCAGGACGCACTAGGTGGTCCAAGGGTGCCACTCACCTCATTTGTTCCCTTGTGCAACATTCCCTTCAGGACACACTACGTGCTCCAAGGGTGCCACTCGCCTCATTCCATTTTTATTGAACGACGTGCCCTTCAGGATGCACCATGTGCTCCAAGTTTTCCACTTTCCTCTTGATTGACTTTGTAGACATCAATAACCCCTAGAGTCAATACTTTGCCAGGTGAACTTGTGGGAGACTAAGGGCTTCTAAGGAATAAGGCCCCCGCCTTATTGTGCACCCCTTAGAATCATTGTGAGCAACTGTCATAGTCTGCCCTCACGACATCGTGGGTCATCTCAAACTAGGTAAATGTTAACCTATAGTTTGAGCCATGGCGAGAGTGCTAGTAGGTTGTGGCAGGGTTGTTGTCCACACCTCTCCCTCAACATATCTAGTAGTCATGCATGACCCCTTTACTCCACATGTGAGTCTGGTTGGAAAGCTATCGTCAGCCTGCATCATCAATAAAACATGTCAGAACATATCCATATCATATCATCTAATCAAATGCACTAATATCATAGTAAAACAATCAAACCCAAATGGTACAATCCCCGACTCGATCCGGAGTCCAAGGGGTTCCATCGATGCCTCTGCATCTTCCAGGTAGAAAATCCTGCACACTCAGTAAACAGAGTCAATAACACCTGTCTATGTCAATGCAGTAAAACAACGTCATCAACCCATAATGCCTCTTAATCAAAATAAGAAGTTTTAATAGCATAATAATCCAGATCACTTGCGAGCAAGTGTCCTCAAAGAATAATTTTTCTCAGTGCGCCAGAGCGGGATGTTACATACACCCTCTCTTGGTCTAAACTTCGTCCCGAAGTTTCATAGTATAAATGTCAAAATAAAGTGTATCACAGTATCATAAGCCAATCTATCAAACAAAAATGGAAACTACTAGCGCATATCATATGCGTCCTCCCAGGTCACCGAGTGCGAACTATAGCTGTCCCACTGGACCTTGACCTCATATACCATTCGACGCCATAGTTTTTGAATGTGATTATCCAAGATGTGGATCGGCTCAGCCGAGAGCGCACCCTCATCCGACACTCGCAAGGTGCTCATGTCAAACAGGTGTAGGATCACTAATCATAAAGTCTTGAATGGAGATGTGAAATACATTGGGCATACGCCTCAAGAATCAGGAAAGCCTAGTCATTAGGCCACGGGCTTCTCTTTTCCACAATATCGCAGGAGATAGTTTAGCCCCTTTTATGAACTTGATCAAAATCTTATGCAGTTTCCGCCGCAAAAATACTCGATCGCCATATCGTAACTACGATCGACACGATGCACATCGAAAATACTCTTCCATTGATCCTATGCTTCCTTGATCCCTTGTCTTAGTTTTAATTTAATCTTCCATTTATTGGATCACTTCCAGTTCCACTAGGACCCTATCCTCAAGCAACTCAATGGTTCTTTGGATCACTTCCAGTTCCACTAGGACCCTAACTCAAATGCATCTAATATGATCACCTGTAAAGAAACTCGGAAGGAGCCATCTCAATGGTTCTTTGGTAACTTTTGTTATAAGTGAATTCCACCAGTGGAAAGAATTCTTCCCAATTCCTTGGTTGGTTCGTCACGTACAGGTGCAACATGTCCTCCAAGGTTTGGTTCATTCATTCAGTCTGCCCATAGTCTCCGGTTGATATGCAGTACTAAAGTTAAGTTGGGTTCCCAAGGCCTCTTGGAAACTCATCCAAAGTCGTCCAGTAAACACCGATCCTCGATCAGATATAATCCTCATAGGCATGCCATGCAACCTCACAATCTCACTGATGAAAACTCTAGCTATGTCAAGTGCCTGATACATCATACGCACAGGAATAAAGTGAGCACTCTTCGCCAGAGTGTCTACTACTAGGAAAATCGAGTCATGTCTCCTTTTCGTCAATGGAAATCCAACAATAAAATCCATTGAAATAACCTCCCATTTCGATTATGGAATAGTGTGTGGTTGTAGTAATCCTGCTGGGTGTCTATGTTAAGTCTTTACTTGCTGACATTCTAGACATTTGGCCACATAGTTGACTATGTTTTCCTTCATTCCCTTCCAAAAGAATAAGGGTTAAAGGTCTTCCCTCATCTTCGTGACTCATGGGTGAGCCATGTAAACTGCTCTATGATCCTCGCTTAGGATCAACATCCTCAACTCGTCGTTCAGCGGTACGTAGATTCGCTTTTTAAACCTCAATAAACCATCACTATCAAATGAAAATCCTTCAAATCATGGTACCATCATTGTGTTTTTTTCGATAAAACCCTCGATCTCTTTGTACCAGTCATCATCACGCTATAAAGTTCAAATCTGTTCACATAGATTCGTCTGAAGAGGCAGCATCGAAAAGATGCATGGTCTCCGACTCAAAGAATCTGCCACTAAGTTCACTGTTCCTTTTATGTAAGTAATCTCAAAGTTTTACTCGCTAAGAAATTCCGACCAACGTCGTTGTCGCGTGTTTAGGTCGCATTGCATAAATATGTGTTGTAGTCCACAGTGGTCAGTCTTTAGCTCAAATTTTCATCCGAAAAGGTAGTGTCTGCAAACCTTCAAGGCATAACGATGGATAACAACTCCAAATCGTGCGTCGCGTAGTTCTCCTCATGCCTTCTCAGTTTCCTTGAAATGTAAGCGATCACTCGTCTATCTTGCATCAAGACTCAGCCTAAGCCTTCCTTGGATGCGTCAGTGCATACCAAGAATTTCGCGTCCATGTCAGGGACCTTTAGTATCGGTGTTGTTGTCAACAATTCCTTGAGCCTCCGAAATGCTTCTGCGCATTTCTCGGTCCAAACAAACTTCTTTTTCTTCTTCTGCAACTCCGTGATTGGACTTGGTATCTTCGAAAACGCCTCGACGAACCGTCGATAGTATCCTGCTAAGCCCATGAAGCTACGCACTTCTGGGACATTCGTCGGTGTAGACCATTCCATAATAGCCTCGACCTTGGCTAGATCCATGACGATGCCTTTTCTGGAGATGACATGCCCTAAGTAGTGAATCTTCAATTGATAAAATGAGAATTTGGACAGCTTCCCATACAATTTGTGCTCTCGCAGACACTGTAGTACCAAGCGCAAGTGGTCATCATCCTCCTCCATCGTCCGAGAGTAGATCAAAATATTGTCAATGAATACTTCGATGAACTTGTCCAAGTACTCCCGTAACACCCCATTCATCAAAATCATAAATACCCCTGAGGTGTTTGTCAGTCCAAATGGTAAAACAGTAAACTTGAAATGTCAAAACCTCATCTTAAAGGTGGTCTTAGGGACACCATCCTCCTTGATCCATAACTGGTGATACCCTGACTGCAAATCGATCTTTGAGAACACCATCGCACCCTTCATTTGATCAAACAGATCATCAATCCTCGACAATGGATACTGATTCTTGATCGTTTCCTTGTTCAATTGACGGTAGTCAATGCAGAGCCACCACGACCCATCCTTCTTTCGTATGAAAATAACTGGCGCACTCCACGATGACACGCTTGGACGTATCGGTCCTAGGTCCAACAACTCCTTCAGTTTCATTTTCAACTCTTGTAACTCCAGGGTCAACATCTAATAAGGTGTTCTTGCTATCGATTTAGTCCCCAGTTTTAGGTCTATAGTAAACTCCAATTCCCTCTCTGGCGGCATCCCAGGTAACTCCTCCGAAAATACGTCCACAAACTCTCTCACCACCGGAAGGTGTACTAAACTTTTCGCTAATCCCTTCTCGTTTAACGAAAGGATCGCATAAATCTTGCACCCCTTGCGCATGCTCTTTCGTAGCTGTAAGGAAGAGATGAACCTCAGGGAAACTACCTGGTTCTGTCCTACAATCTCACGTCTTTTCCCCTCGTCATCGACCAAGCTCAACTGTTTTGTCTTATAGTTGAGTATCGCCTCATGCGATTCCAACCAGTCCATACCAATTACGACATCATAAGATCTTAAGATCGTGACGTACAGGTTGGCCCTGGTGACAAACTCTCCCAGGTTAAGGATACAACCCATAACCTTTCCTCCAACCTTTTTTTTGGCTCTCGAGGCCATCTCTACGAAGCTAAACTCATCATGTTTGACTACCTTTACCTTAATCCTTTTTAGCGCTTCACCAGAAATAAAACTCTCGGTAGCACCATGATCTATCAAAATACTAAGGGTCTAGTCAGCGATGGTACTTATCATCTCGAGCACAGTCGACTGATGCTCTGCTTGGCGGTTATGTACCGTTGCATGAATCTGATGGGCCTTTCTCCCACGGTAGTGGGTCCGGCTGATCTGGACGCTCTAGTCCTCTCCACTGGGCAGTCGTGTTGGTAGTGTGTCTCCCCACACATCCAACACCCCTTCTTTGGACAGTAGTCCTGGTACCTGAAGTAGAAGCTAAATTCCAACGCTAAGGCCAACACAAACTTGTTGACCTTAAGTGTCTCGGTAAGGGTGCAGAGCATACCGAAGCAACTCCAAAATAGGCTTCGTACTCCGGCACCGTACGACCGCCCTGTCGTAAGGCGTGGAAATCATTGAGATGATGCTCAATGAATTCCTCTAATAGGTACCTCTCTCAGAACTGCTCCTCAAACAGTTCTCGAGACTCTCTTCGATGGTCATGTTCAAGGTGGTAGGAGCATCTTCCTCCATAGAAGAGCGTTCCCCTTCAGTTGAAAGACAACCATGCAGACCTTCAAGCTAGAATTCATAGTCGTGAAGTGCTACACCTTGCTCCACAACCGAGCCTCGATGGCATAGCCGTCTGCGACACTCATGGACTCGAGAACTCAACTCTCTTGAGTTCTCTATGGATGTTAACAGTACTAGCTAGGGTGCGCTATGGACCCTCAGGGGTACAGGTGCCCTAGCTTCATCTCAGTACTGATGGTGAATCAAGGCCTTTGAAATTACCTGGAAGGGCCTTGTCAGACCACCATCATCCCTTACTACAAGCAAATCCAGCCCAAGGACTTGTTCCTCCCCTTGGGGTTAGACTCTAAGGGTGAAAAACTTCTGGAGGTGTCACACTTCCATCCTAGATACCTCGCTGTGAATATCTACGGTGTGACCTAACAGTGATTATAGCAAGGACAAGTTAAAGTTTTAAATAGCGTTAGGTTAATACTCAAGGGTTTGCTATAGTGGAAAGCATGCCAATCCACAGTCGCAGGGTTGAACCCGCTCTGATACCACATGTGAAATCCCCATACGGTACGACTCCTATGATGTACAATTGGTAGAAGCACCCTTAATTTTCTATTTTTTTTGTGTGTAGGAAGGTAATAATGACATTCTACTCAACATTGCAACACGACGACGAACACAATGGATGAAACTCATGCAATAACAACATAACGACCTAACATAAAAGCACATCAAGCACCTTGAAGAAAAGCACGACATTCAACTAACGAAGAATAAGAATGACTACTCGCCCGTCCTACCCTGCAATGGTTAGGACCTTCAGGACGCATAAGCAGTGCTCAAGCCCAGGTTCCCATCGATTTTGACCATTTAAGGTCTCAAGGTTGGCGACTGTTCTGAGGAACAAGGAGGTGTCTACATCCTGCCCAACACAAGAAGACCAAGCCTACTAAGTTAAGGACAATCATCCTGACAACTAAACGCACCCAAAATTAAATTACACAAGTAACTAGAACCCTTACAATGAGCAAAACCAATTACATTGAATGTTTACAAAACCAAGTACAAACATTAATTAATAATAAACAACAACACCCTCAATGGGAAGCACATACTAAAAATGACTTCGTCAACAACCCAACCATTAATCAAGGCTAAATGGTCAATATCTATGATTTAAATTGGCGTTAATTACAGATCAATTAACCAGTCTAAATTCCATTAGTCAACGAGTTACCAACCGAACTTAACATGAATTACGACTCAAATTTAGGGAGTCTGAGTTACCAATTAGGCGATATCTATAAATCCAACTAACATCAATTACATATCTAAATTAGCGAGTCTAAATTTGAAATCTAGTCTTTACTCACCATACAAATTTTAATATTTATTACAACCTAAATGGAGAATTCTAAGTAATATGAATCCCATCCATCTAGCCATCAACTTGAATAACAACATTAACATTCTAAAGTGGAATGCTACCTTTAGCACGTATGAACAATTAAACCTCAACATTAGTCTAGCTATAATGACCGAACTAACCACACTAGTTGTTTGTTATCATTGAGGGGGAAACTGCCAGCTAATAACATTGTTGTGGAAAATCAACAAGGTAATTACATAGTTGCTACATAACAATTGATTACAACAATTAACAAGGCATTTAACATAATGATTAACACCACAATTAATTTAGCAATAACATGGTAGTTTTCATGACTATTTTCATAACAAGTAATAAAGAACTAACAAGGCGATTATCATGCTAGTTAACATAATAATTAAAATAACAGTAGCAAGGAAATTTATATGATGGTTAACATAACGATTGATAGTGCAATAACAAGGCAATTTACGTAACTTTTAACCATTTAACTCGCTGCGGAATTTAATCAATAAGACGAAATCGACTGACCATTGAATCAGGGTAGTAATTAACATGGCAATTATTGGACCCAAGACATCGTTGTAGCAATTAATAAGGAAATAATATAGCATTTAATATTTCAATTAACCTGGCAATTACAACAAAAAGGGAAACTGTTGACCATTAACTTTGTTGTAGCAATTGTTCTGGCAATTGATAATGCATTTAATATAGTAGTTATCATTGCAATTAACTTGGTAATTACATGGCCAGTAACATTGTTGTGGCAATTAAAGTGTGGCAGTGAGAACGTTGGGTATACACTGAAGGAGAAGGAGAATAAAAGGGACAGTACAACTGCAGAAGGACAAACTCGTGGTCATTCAACAGCACAGTCTGTCAACATCAAGGCAACTTCGTGCCCAATCCAACAAACATAGTCACCAATTTAAAGGCAAAAATCTTGGTCAATTTCAGCAAGCTTCGGCAACATTCTAAAGGAAAAATCGTGGGTAATTACAATAAGTCAGTCATGTTTTTAAAAGGAAAATCATTGTGTTATATATCAGCAAGACGCAGGCTACCCTTTTAATGGAAAAACAAAGTCTTTAAGGCAGTAAACACAGTCACAATTGATTTTCAAATCACCATGCAACAAGGCATCAATTAGCAGTAAATGGTTTTTTGTAAAATGCAGTCTTCTTCATGGGGAAAATCGCCCCAAAAGTAAAAATGAAATGCAAACTTGAGAGGGGCGAAATTGCCAGGCAGCAAAGGTAATCAAACAAAAAATCTTAAGTGCAAGACGTAGTCTTCTTCAAGGGGAAAATTGCCCCAAAAGAAAAAAGTGAAATGCGAGCTTGAGAGGGATGAATAAACTGAGGTTTCCCCCTTTCACTTCCAGGATGCCAATGCCAATGCATACAGGAAAACAAAAACGTTTTTGTCTTTCTTACCAGGGTACCAAATGTAAAATGTAGAGAGAGAATTTAATTGTTTTTCCATTGCCGGAACACCAATCCAAAAATGCAGACATGAATCAACTTGTTTTCCATTGCCAGAATATCAATACAAACATGCAGATATGAATCAACTCATTTTTACATTTCCAAAATGAAAATACAAATCCAGACATGAATCAACTCATTTTCCATTGCCAAAATACCAATACAAAAATGCAAACATGAATCAACTAGTTTTTTTTCCATTACCAGAATGCAAATACAAATGAAGACAATAGTAAGAGAACCGAAAGGATCCAATGGGAAGGGTCATGGAATGATTGCAGGGGTTCTATTAGTTAAGGCATAGATAAAACCAACCAAGCCACTAGATAATCCACACGTAGAGGTTGTTGCTAGATGGAAGAATCAATAATCAGCCAGGAAAAAACATCAAGGGCAACCGACTAACAGGTTCGTCCTTCACTCATCATCCTCGCACATAAAAGCAGGGCGTTGAGATCCATAGATCTTTTAACACTAAGGTGATGACTGCAGATCAAGCTCCTGGACGACTGCTCAGGCGAGGACTGGTGAGCTAGGGACGAAGGCTAAACAACCACGAAGGTCACAATCAACACAACAAGGTGGTCAAGATGTGTGGGGAAATGAAGCCATGGGAGTCAATCTACAATTGAGCTAGGCTAAGAAAATTTCAGAAAACTATCTAGACAATCAGTTCACCTACCCAAGTAGAAATGCAGATTCAAGCATAAGTTCTAAAACAATTTACCATACAAAACGAAGAAAGCATACCGTTGCCTATTCGGAGTGGACATCCTGCGTGCTCCTTTCAACTCCCGTGTGTCGACTGGCAAGTCTTCACTGGTACCTCCCAACCAATGCTACAAGTATTCTTCTTCCCCCTTAGCCCCCCGAGCCGCAAAGGGGCCACACACTCACTATCCAGAGATTTCGACTAGCTCCCATCTCACCACGCAAAGCTGAGCTACCACTCTTCACCGAGCTGGGTATCCCAACTCTCACAAGTTAATTCAGTCAAGTAGATATTTCTGCATCGTAACATTACGTAAAACAGAAGATCCCCCACTTTTTATTTTATTCCACCACATTTTTTTTTTAATAAATTAAATTTCTTACTCCCTCCGTGTTACAAGATTTAGTGAAGATCATACTCTTTATTTATTTTGTTTTTAATTTAATTTTATATACAAAATTATTTTATTAAAAAGGATAAAATTTTACCACTAGCATGATTTAGACCTAGACCTTAATTTTCGTGATGGGTGACATTTTATTAGAAAAAATGTTTTTTTTTTAAGTCTTATCACATTGTTCATCCTGAAGCTATCTAGGTTCATTCATTTATCAAAACAACGTGACGTTCCCTTCAGGATGCACTAGGTGCTCCAAGGGTGCCACTTGCCTCATCTGTTCCCTTTCACGACGTGCCCTTCAAGACGCACTACGTGCTCCAAGGGTGCCGCTCGCCTCTTTCCATTTTTCTTGCACGACGTGCACTTCAGGATGCACCACGTGCTCCAAGGGTGCCACTCGCCTCTTGACTGACTTTGTAGACATCAATAACCCCTGGAGTCAATACTCCCCCAGGTGAACTTATGGGAGACTAAGGGCCTCTAAGGAATAAGGCCCCCGCTTTATTGCGCACCCCTTAGAATCATCGTGAGAGACTGTCACAGTCTTCCCTCACGACATCATGGGTCCTCTTGAACTAGGCAAATTTTAACCTACAGTTCAAGCCACGACGGGAGTGCTAGTAGGTTGTGGCAGGGCTATTGTCCACACCTCTCCCTCAACATCTCTGGTAGTCGTGCATGACCCCTTTACTCCACATGTGAGTCTGTTCGACAAACTATCATCAGCTTGCATCATCAATAAATCATGTCAGAACATATCTATATCATATCATCTAATCAAATGCACTAATATCACTGTAAAACAATCAAACCACAATGGTACACTCCCCGACTCAATCCAGAGTCCAAGGGATTTCATCGATGCCTCTGCATCCTCGAGATCCAAAATCCTGCACACTAAGTAAACTGAGTCAATAACACCTATCTATGTCAATGCAGCAAAACAACATGTCATCAACCCATAACGCCTCTTAATCAAAATCAAAAGTTTTAATAGCATAATAATCCATATCACTTGCGACCAAGTGTCCTGAAAGAATAAGTTCGCTCATTGTGCTAGAGTGGGATGTTACAATGGTTGACTATGGTTCACCATGTTTGACTATGGTTGAGACTGGTTTGACCATGGTTGATTATGTTTGAGCACAATTAACCATGGTTAACCATGTTTGATTGTTGGTTGACTATAGTTGATCTATTTAAGAATGGTTGAATAAAATTGAAGAAGGATCACTATCGCTAACTATAGTTGACCATGTTTGATAATGCTTGACCATGTTTCACTGTGATCCATAATGATTCATTATGGTTGACTTTGGTAGGTCATCTTTTACTACAATTGACATTGCTTGATCATTGTTGAGTTTTGTTGACAATGTTTAAATATGGTTAATTATAGTTGAGCATAGCCGACTATGATTGAGAATGTTTGAAGTTCATCCCTACGACAATTGACTTTCATTGACTATTAACTTTCATTTGCTATGTTTCACTATAGTTGAATTTGGTTCACTATGGTCAACTATAATTCACACGTTTTAGTATTTTTGTCTTATCCTTGACTTCATTGCTCAACATTCCAACAAACTATAATGATGTGTTTATGTCTCTTAAACTTCATATGGAATCCTCCAAACTCCATTTTTTCATATACTATCCAACATATATATATATTGCTTCCCATTTCATATTCCTTTTCAATACTTCCCTTCTAGAAATCACTACCCTTCTTTGGTTTGTTATTTATTTATACACTTGGAATGCACTTAACATTCATTACCTTCATCTGTCATTGATATGTCCCATTTACTTGATAAAATCACTTATGTAGTGTTGTAATATCTTCCAACTAACTCCAATATTGTCATGAGTCATCTCCTACCCTTATCTTGAGTTCCCTGAAGACATCATTCCATTCTATAATTTCTCTTCACTTCATTAGATAATATTTGTGGATCTTGATTCTATCCAGTAAGACCAATCAGTGCACAATGGAATTATTTATTCCTCCATTGGCACCTTTAATCTGAATGAAAATTCATTTTCATTATATTTTTTACACATAAGTTCTTGATTCATAGCTTACCTATCTTCCATGAATACATCCATTTTCCTACAAATATGGTTTAATCATCACCTCCAAAAGGCTTTGTTCTCTTTTACCTTGGTAGATTTCCTTTACCACATTACTTTATTCTTTGCAATTATGATTTGTACTCATTATTACTTTCTTTTTTCTCTATATTTAGGATTGATGAACTTTTATTACCTTATTATACATGATGATATCATTCTTTACTTGTTGTCTTGTTCTATGCTTATTTTTCTTATCATTATTACATGGATGCACACAATCACAATCTACAGTTTTTGTAACTCTTACAAATCTTCTCTACATGCTTGTTTCTTCCATGATATTCCTAATTATTTCCTTAATGGAATCCAAATAAAAAAACCAAGATTTATACTTATAAATATTTTTTAATTCACATAATATTCATCTACCATAGCTAGATCCTTCAATAGCTCTTCTTCTACAATTCAAATCACACTTACTAACAATAAGTACCTATACCAATCATGTTTCATTATGCTTGATTATGGTTGGCTATGTTTGACCATATTTAACTCGTTATGATTGACCATGTTTGGCCACTATTTAATGATGGTTGGAGATGTTTGAGCATGGTTCACCATGTTTGGCTATGGCTGACTATGGTTCACCATGTTTGACCATGATTGATTATTTTTTCCCATCAGTAAGCATGGTTAACCATGTTTGACTATGGTTGACTATAGTTGACTTGTCGAAGAATGGGTGACTACAGTTGAAGAAGAGTCACTATCACTAACTGTGGTTGACCATGCTTGATAATGGTCGACCATATTTCACTATCATCAACAATGGTTCACTATCATTGACTTTGGTAGACCATTTTTTACTATAGTTCACTTTGGTTAATCATTATTGACTTTTGTTGACCATGTTTAAATATGATTGATTATAGTTCAGCATTGTCGACTATGGTTGAGCATGTTTGAAGACCTGTAACTACCCCTGTCGTTGTTAGGACCCAAAAATGTCCCTTATTCACTATATCTTTTTCTCATATAGCCTTATCATTTATATGCTAAATGCCTACTATAATGTTTGTTAAGACCCTTTTTACCAAGGTATGAATCATTGATCTTGCTTTTATACTCTTATTTACTTAACATATTTGATTGGTAGCGTTTGTCATATTTTACTCATGAATGTGAAACTAATGATAAAAATGTGTAGAGAAACTAAGTCTTGAAGAAAGATCGTTGTTGTTACACCAGTTGTTACAGCCTTGTGCCAGTTTTCCATGTTGTTACACGACTACAACAACTGCACACCTTTCCTGGAAGACGGTTTCACCTGGTGCAACAGATGCCCACTGTTCCTGGAAGTTGTTACACCTGCTGCAATAGATGCCCACCGATCCTGGAAGCTGTTACACCTACTGCAACATATGCCCACTGATCCTGGAAGCTTGTATATCATTCAAATCTGAATCCTGAAGACTGATCCTCAAGGTTGTTACATGTTTTGGCTCACGTTGGTGATGAAGATTATTTTTATAGATTTTGTGAAGAAAACAAATCTTTTGTATCAAATGAACAACTTGAGAATCTCAGATTCTCAAGGTTGTTCTGAATCAATTTTAATTGAATGACTCTTTATTTAAATAAAAGAGCTTTTGTAATCATTGGTACCAAAGATTAAATGTGGAACAGAGAGTGAAGTGAACCATATTGTATATGAACATTTTTGCGTGTTAATAAAGAAGTGAATTGAGTTTCTTTAACCTATTGTAGTATTTTTCGAGTGGATTCAGTGAGAAGGAAAGGGCCCACCTTCCTCACAGACTCCCCTCTATTTTGAGTTTTAGATTAGCTACTTTGATCTGGATGATTTATCTGTTTAACATTTCTAGAATAAATTTGCTGTTACAAATCAGTTCCTTTCCGTTAATGTGCATCAGTGTGTCTCATGAGAGTTAGAATCAATTGTTGAATATTGCTGGAGAATTGCTTTTCCTTTTCTGCATTAGATTGAATCTTTGTTTGCAAGCAAAAGAAAATAAAAGTGTGAATTCCTTTCTGCAATTAAGTAGACTTCCTTTCAACAATTAGCACAAAATTTCCTTTTGCAAGAGTAAAATAGAAAATTAGAATAGATTAGATAATCTGGGATTCTTATACACTCATCAAATTAGATTTCTATTATGCAAGTGTGATTTCAATTTTGCAATAGTAGATTAGAACTCCAGTTGTGTCGACAACTTGTGTTAGTGTTCAACTTTTCAACTCTGTTTCTTTCAGTACTGCAACTTGTTTAGTGTTTTCTTTCATAATCTAGCATAGACTGTGCACAATTATCTTACAATAACAAAACTTCCCTGGGTTTGACAATTCATATTGAACACCTTAATTATCTATTTATTTAGACAATTAAAGTGCCCAACATTTTGGTGACGTTGTCGGGGAAGATAATTATAGATGATTGTAAGCGCATTAGTTTTATTTTCTTAGGAATGAGTAGTCTACATGAATCGAGGAACAAGAGGACGTATCCCCAAAAATACTAACCCTACAGGTACCAGAGGACGTGATGGAAGGAATCTTGCACTGGGAAGGCCAACCTTTGTTGATGAGATTATAGCCAGAGTATATTATACTTTGGGATCTATCTTTCGGCCTTCAAATCCTCTGAGAAGAAATATTCCTCAGACATTAGAACTACTCCATTTTGAAACATCGTTTTCATCAGTGATTGAAGCTGAAGATTTGTCACCAACAAATCAGCACAAAACACTGGAGAATATTGAAGATCAAGAAAGTGTAGCTCTGAATAGGTAAAATCCAGAAGAAGTTGTTTATCAGATCAACAGACAGATAGTCACTAAAGAGGAGTGGGAAACTTTCTGTATTGAGTAGAGAGAAAGAGCACATATGGAAAATCAAGGAGATAATGAAGAAGAGCTCAACCATGAGGATCTAGTGAACAATGAAGGTCAGGAAAATTATGAAAATACAATCTCTACCCTATTATTTCCTATTACTAATATTACCACATGGGGGATGGATCCTAAGAAGAACTTACCTCTCTCATCCTTGCCAAATTTCCATGGATTATCTACCAAGGATGCAGATGAGTTTCTGTTTGAATTTGATATTCTGTGTAGAAGTTATGACTACACTACCATTGTTTAGAAGCTTAAATTGTTTCCAGCTACGTTGAAGGGTAATCCGTTAAGATGGTTCATGAGCCTTGGAGGAGAGAATATTTCAACATGGGGACAAATGAGGCACGTTTTCTTGAACAAATATCAAGACTACCGTCGAACAAGGGAACGAAGAGAGGAACTATTTAGGATGTCTCAGAAGGAGGACGAGACCCTTGAATATTTTGTGGAGCGAATCCAGTATAATCTACAAAGTTCTGGACATCTAGATGTTAGTAAGGACATTCTCGAAAATATTTTGCTAAAATAAGTTAGAGATGATTGTTTAGATATTCTGAATATGCTTGGCAAGGGAGATATATCTAATGAATCCTATGAAGACATTGTAAATATTTCTAAGAGATGCTCTCAAGGATGTACAAGGAAAAATCCAGCTACCAGGGATGCCACTTTTTCAAGGGTACAAAAATCAACCAATGGAGAGGCAACAAGGTCAGAAATAGGTAAAATGTTAGAAGATTTCAAAACATAAATGATTAACTCTTTTGCTTCAAAAATTGATACTTTGTAGATCAAACATAAACAAGCAGAATCATATCGGGCATTGCCCATTTTCTGTTTGAAATGCAGAGACAAACATCCACCAAGGGAGTGCCCACTGAATAGTGTCTAGGTATGTATTATTTTTGAATTAGATCATGCCACTGACAAAAGTCCCTCCCTACCAGGTGTGAAAGAATCAATGAAGCTGACTAATGAGGAAGCAGAGGCTACCTATCTAATAACACAGAGGAGACAATGGAAGCCACAAGGTCAAGGTATAAACCCTCATTTCTCTCCTGAAACACTTAATTATTGGAATAATGTGAACAATAATCTTCAATATGGTCAGATGAATTCCCCCCTTCCAAATCAGATGCCATGTCCTTATCAGGATCCCAATGCATGGGTACCTATGCCCCAACAAAAGAATCATCCTAAGAAATGGAACCCATATTGGAGAAACCCTCAACAACATCTTACTTATCAAAATCATCACCAATAGAACCCCTATCAACAACAGTTCCAACCCCAGTACCAGCAACAAATGTTGCAGTTACCTCCCAATGCCCCATAGAACAATCCTCCCTTATGAAATCAGATGCCTGTGCAACCTAACCCAAATACAAATAATAAGGTCATTCATAATATTCATATACACAATGGGCCATCTCTGTCTATTACCCCTATGCCTTGTAATGAGATAAAATTGAGATCAGGGAGAATAGTCGAGCCAATAATTGAAGATGCTCCATCTTAAGAATTAAACAAGGAATTGGAGGACAAACCATCTATTGATACAAACGAAATTGACGAACCTATCATAGAATTAGAAGACCCTCCATTTTCTAAAATATTAGAAATTACCAAAACTGTGGAATTATCATCCTTCAATCTCTTAGGAAAATTGCAAAATCTACATGTTAACATTCCACTATTGCAAGTGATTAGGGATGTCCCTATTTATGCAAAGACTATGAGAGACCTCTGTATCAAAAATCCTAGAAGGAAACCTAGGGACCCCCTCACAGTACACGTAGTGGGAGAATTGTGTGAACTGATGTTAGGCAAAACCCCACCTATTAAATATGGTGACCCAGGAAACCCTACAGTCACTGTCAAAATTTGACAAAAAAATATTCTTGATGTGTTAGTTGATTTAGGGGCAGCAATCACTACTACATTGGGTGGAAATTACGACGAAATATTATGACTGTTTAAAATTTCATCGTATTTTTTTTGCTTTTTTTGGACTAATTTTACTCTCTTTTTTTCGGGGTACAACTATTGGTCGCTCTAGCGACCAACATTCCACGTTGGTCGTTATAACGACTAAAGTTAGTCGGTAGAGTGACCAACCATGAGTTAGTCTCTATAGAGACTAAATTTAGTCATTATAATGACCAACTATGGCACGTGTGAGAATCAAACAGTCATTTACAACAAATCAATCCTATATATATCTCAGTTACAAAAAAAATTCTATAGTTGCGACAATAATTTTCTACAGTTGCAAAAATCATTCGGGTGTTCTGATGCAATGGTGTTCTGGTTTTTTATGAAATCTTTATTTCAATTCTCTTTCAAGAAGAGAAACATTGAATTGATTAGACTCTACATAGCTGATATTTTGAAGGTCAGTACTTAAAACTTTTCTATGTGATTTAGTAATTTGGTGCTATTGAACTATTTTATGGTTTATTTTCACACCTTAAATCAGATTTTATGGTTTATTTTAACTCCTTAGAAATATTTTATGGTTTATCCACTTTTGATAGAGTAAAAAGATTATTGATTCGACTACAATCACTATAATTTTGTTCTTATATTTCATGAAACTTCTTGAATATCTAAGTATCCTTGCCTTAGTAAATTTACATTTAGTGTTTCCTCCTTGAGTTGAAAAAGAACCAACTAGAAGTGAAGAACAATGGTTTTTTTGGTGATATTGGGCATGAGTACTCTTCTGTATCCCTAAAGCTATCCTAATTTTTATTAGGGACTTAGTATTATATTGTGTGATTTTGGGTGATAATAGATCCGCCTCCTCTTATTAATGAAATATTGCGATTTTGGGGATGAATCAAAGCATGAGGCTTTAAACTTGCATAGTAAAAGATGTATAGTGTAATGTTTATCATTACCATGCAAGGAACTGCTTGCCATCTTTGATCGGTTGTCTTCAAATTAATTTTCTTTACATTGTCATTTTTTATGAGAATTAAAGTTGCCTTTACGCTTCTTATGTCATGATTTATTTTTCTCCCCAAACTATATCTTGCACTTCTATCAATTTTGACAACATAATAGTAGGTAGATCCCAACAAAGAGATTATTAGAAGATTCATTTATGTTTGGATGTTTATGTGTACGTCAATGTGTTTTTTTAGAACCAAGTGTCATTTAGATTCCCAAATAGCGCCTAGTGTTGTACGTTGGATATGAAATGCATTGGTTTCATGCTTTGTTCCTTGTTTTTTCTAGTTGATTTTAGGTTTCATGCTTTGTCCCTTATTTTTTATGAACATGTTGTATAATTTTCATTACAAATATCTAAATATATACCAAATTATTTGAATAGATTTGTATATTGTACTTATAATGTTTCAATGGATTTGTTGTAATAGGTAATTACAATGTAAACTCCAGACGAGAAAAGAGAGCTTGTTATGTTACAAAGGTAAATGGTGATTCATGGTGATGGGAAATGTTATTTCCCTTGTTGTGAATGTAGGGGTTTTAATGGAATAAGACTACCTTTAAAAATAGTTGAAAAACATTGTAGGGAGAATGGGCACGTTGAAGGGGGCAATGAATATCGTCCCATGGTAAGTAATTAGTTATTATAGATCTTTAATGGTATTATGCATTAATTTTTTTTTTTTTAATTTATCTTTCAAAATAATATTTTTGATATACTCTAACTATATTTTATTTCTTCTATTGTTTTTATTAAATAAAAATCATCCTAAGAATGCGATCTCGCCTAGCATGAGACGTTTTCATAGAGATAATACTGAAGAACAAGATGAACTTAATCGTGTGGATAATGATGATCACGTTATTCCTACGGAAAATGATGATATTAATAATACAATTGATGATGATGGGACAAATAGATTGATCCAAGACATTCATAATTCTCCAATGAATGATGATGTCAACTTGGAGGAGGACAACTTGCAGGATGATAATGATGATAGTGATGAGGACAATGATGATGAATATATTTTTGATAAACCTATCCATCAAAATGCCACTGAATCCCTATATGAAGGCACACAAAAAAGTGTTCTCTCTACTATAATGTTGTTGGTCAACTTGAAGGTATCAAATGGTTTTTCAAACACATGTATGACATAGATCCTAAGGTAAGCAACATAATTTTACAGTTTTATGCAATTTTCAACTTTTGTTTTATTTTATTTTTAGTGTCAATTGATGTCTAAATTAAGGATGCAATATTTATAATGATTAATATAATTTTCATTATTGATTTTTTTTTTTGTATATTGTTGTTGTAGGTTGATAGGTGAATATTTCTTACCATCACCAAATAAGTTACCTCACACATACCGAGAATTATCATCCATTCTAAAAGAAATTGGAATGGAATAGCATGCTATTGATGCATGCCCCAATGATCACATAATATATTATGGACAATATGCATGTAAATCGAATTGCCCGCAATGTCAAATCACAAGATATCGAACTGATCAGTTAACAAAAAAGGTGCCTCACAAGGTTCTTCATTATATTCCCATAATTCCATGCCTCCAGCGACTATTTAGATGTCAGAACATAACACAGTTTATGGATTACCATGCACATAATAGAAGTAAAGATGACGTTCTTCGAATTCCTGCAGATGGTTCTTTATATAAAAATATCGAAGAAAGATGGCCAATTTTTAAAGAAGAACCTCATAATGTTAGGATTTCATTGGTAGTTGATGGTGTAAATACATTTGGTGAGCTCAGGTCTATCTACTCGGTATGGCCTGCTTTTGTTATAAACAATAACCTTCCTCCTTGGATGTCAATAAAGAGAGAGCACACAATGTTGGCAATGATTGTTCCAGGTATATTTTTATAACGATATTGTTTTTTTAATGTTTAAAATTTCATTTGTCTTGTTCATTGCACAATTTCATATATGTATACAAGATGTAGTAATTATGTGTATTTTTTAACCATTTAGGTAAGTACCAAGTTAAAGATATGAATGTATATATTGAGCCTCTTGTCAATGAGTTGCTAAAGTTATGGGACGACATCACTATGTACAACATCTCTAGATCAATAGGTCAAACAGGATTTCAATTCCATGGGATTCTTACATGGCAATTCATGATGCACTGGGACTAACACATTTTTGTGGTATGTAACACACTATTGCACTTAAATAAGTTAGATGTTGATGATATTATAATGTTTTTTTTTTTAAATAATCACTTGTTATATAACTAATGTTTCCATTGATGCATATCTTCTAGGTCTTCAAACAAAGGGTAAATTTTCATATCCAGTTTGTGGTCCTAGGATGAGATCTCATCATTCAAGAAGTTTAGGAAAGGAGGTGTTTGATGAATATAGGCACTTTCTCCCTAAGAACCATAGATATCGAAATACCGGTAAACATTTTTTCAATGGTAATGAGGAGAGTGGGATAAAACCACGAAGAATGACACCACACCTATGGAAGTTGGTATATAACAAATCAAATCGTCAATGTAAGTCAATATTCATCATCGTATGAAATATATTAAATTTTTTAATTGTGTTGAATTCTCATGTCTACTGTGTATAATATAACAATTGTTGTGTTAATTTCATTTATGTAACATATAGTTGGTCATCAAGGCATTGATTCCACGAGGAATGAAAAGTCTCCCCAAACAATTCAGTAGGTTGCCCTACTATGAGTAACTAGAAATAACTCATTTGTTCGACACAATGCATATTGGGAAGAACGTAACAGAAATGTTGTGGAGAATATTAGATGGAAGGCGTGGAAAAGAAAAAAAATCTAAAATTTGTAGTGACATTCAAGAAGCCAATCATGCAATGCTAAATATTATTGATTTAAATAGGACTAATGGAGTCGATCGAAATAACCTCCCATGGTTATTTAAAGAAGATCAAAGCAATGTTGTAAAAGAGCTCATTTAACAAATTAGATTTCCAACAGGATTTGCTTCAAACATCAAGAATATATTAACAAAGAAAGGTGAATTTGGCGGGTTAAAAACTCATGACTGGCATACCTTCATCAAGGTAATTTCTTTCATATATTTGTTATGTATTGGTAAGAATCAACTTAATATTTTTAAATTTTGTAAATATATTGTTAATATGAAATCGGAAATTTATTAATGTGCCATTGTTTTGTTACAATATGCGATACCTCTATCTTTTCCCGAAAAATTTGATAACAACATAAAACAAGTTATATATGACCTTGGAAAATACAGGAGGTAAATAACAACAGATGAATCACATATTATTATTTATATGTAATAAAAATGTTGTCGAAGTTGTTGATGACATGTGTTTTAATTGTAATATTCATGTATACAATATTGTCTTTGTTGAAACCTATTTTTTTCTCGTAATATTTGTAGGTGGTTGTCATCTAAAGAAATCCATAAGGAAGATATAAAATATTGGAAGAGAGAAATTCCTCTTTTAATGTGTGCAATGGAAAAGTATCTACCTCCAACATTTTTCAATGCGCAATAACACTACCTCATACACCAGATCGAGGAAATTGAATTGTGTGGACATGTACACACAAGGTCAATGTGGATGGTAGAGAGACACTTGAAGTCATTAAAGTCTTTAGTTAGACAAAGAGCACATCCCGATGGTTCTATGGTGGAGGGGTATATGGTATATCAAACGTTAGTGTATATTAGTGATTATCTTACTGATTTAGGGAGGAAAATTAATATGCATTGCATTTGGGGTGTCAATAACGTCAAAATATCTTACGTGGAGGTCTTGGTCGAGAATGGTAAAATGAGGAAAGTGAAAGGTATTATATTATTTGATTTTTATCTATATTGTATTTCTTCAATTTATATTATACCTCCATCAATTATTATTATACATTATTCTTACTAATTTATATTTTTTTTATTGCAGTTGGTCGAGTGTGGGATGCACTACATTTATACATTGCTAACAATTCTGATTGGATGGAGCTATGGATAGAACAATGTGAACAACACGATGGTAGGTTATCATGGGAAGGGGTGGGCACATTAATTAAAATATCTCATCGTAATGAAGATCACAATCTTACGCAGAGGGAGATTGATTTAGCATATGGTTTAAAAAATAAAAGGTTAATATAAACTTTTACCCACACTTTCTGTTATTATACAAAATGTTAATGTATTATTTTTTAATATTTATTAAGTGTAAATGTGTTTATTAATTATTAATTTATTTTTTACTTGTTGGGAATATTGCAGTTGAAGCACCACAAAGCTATGTGGTATAATGGTAAAAAAATTCTCGTCAAAAGGGTGGATGACACGAAGAAAACCGTTGATTCAGGGATAACTCCAATGTCTCAAGTCACTAATGTTTCTTCTAGAAGTGACAAACATCCAAGACTAATAGAAAATAGATATTATGGATATTTTGATTATATAATCGAGTGTGACTTCAAATCCTTCAAGATAATTCTGTTTGAGGTCAAATGGTATCATTTACGGATAAATGAACATGATCCTGAAAGAACTATTATTCAACATGACAATGGTTTTACCATGGTTAATACAAGGACAATTCATCCGGGTCTAGAAAGTTATGTTCTTCCCAACCAATGTGAGAAGGTATTCTATTGTGAGGTTCCTGGTAAACCAGGTTGGTCGTTTGTTGTTAGATATGATCCAAGATGAAGGCTTGTAAAGTATAATGTATCAGAAGAAGATGATATTCAAGAACTAAAAGGTGATGCAGAGGAACATGAGGAGGTATACCATGTATCATCAGATGACAAAGTTGAAGAAGTTGATTGACCATATGATGTAGATGATAATGTTCTTGATGACGTTATATTTGATGATGATATTATCGAAAATTATTACAGTACTGATGATGATGTTGATATGGCCAATCCATTCGACGATGATTCTGAAATACCAGATGATGATACAAAATATGATGAGTTGGATGAAGAAGAAGATCAATGATATTCCTACATGTGGTGAGTGATTTGTACTATAGATCTCTTATGTTTTTTTTCTTTCACGTAATCTTAGTGTCGTTTTTAATTATAGTTCTTGAATCTTGATAGATTAGGTATTGGGGAAATGACAATGTTCATGATGAAGATGATATGGACGATGTTGAGTTTGATGAAGAAGAAGATGAATGCTATATAGAGGTATGTGTTTTATATGATGATATTTATATGTTTTTATTTTGTATAATATAGTATTTTACATGTTCTTTATTATTTCAAATTGGGTATGGGGAAATTGAGAGTGATGTGAGGGGGGGGGGGAGAGCATAATTAGAGATTCCCCACCTTCACGTGGTTTCCCATGTTTAGTATAGAATGAACTATTCTCGAAACCAAGAGAAGCTCATGAAAAACGAGGTTTATAGCATAGTTGAAATTTGACTCATCATCACCACCCCCCATTTTTCAGGGGGTTCGGTAGAAATTCCCCCGATCCAAATTTCGGTTGTCCATCTCTCATTGATTGGTCTGAAGAAGTTTTGTACTTTTCACCGTACAATCGGTTTCCAGAGTCGGCTAATTTCTCGAGATTCGTGCCCAAAGATATGTAGATTGACTACTGCCTCTGAATGTTTTAAAACTGGTTAAGATTGAGAGAAGCATATTCTCCTCCATCTATTCCATCAACATCAACCCATCCTTCACACAACCTGATTTGCAAAATGCCTGAATATGCTCATTAAATGTATCCATGGTCAATTTTCCCATAAACTTTTCCATTCTCCATTTTGAAAGTCAAGTTTTCTCATAAAATATTTGTTGTTTTGAGCCAAATTTTGCATTTTAAGGTAAGTTGGCTCTCGGTTTTGGGCATGGTAAAAGTTGAATTGACATAAAGAACTTTTCCCGAAATCCAATTTCTAGTTCCAAGCTCCTACTTCCTGAGCTAGTACCTGCACATAAAGACAAATAAGGCTAGGTATTCTTCGCATTTTGGTAAAAAGGTATAAAGGGATTTTTCATGGCACCTGCTCCAAGCTCCAAGTCTTTGCACCTACACATGTAACATAATACACATAATACCAAGTATGGAAAGCAAGTACGAGCTCAACCAACATTAGGAGGCTAATAAAGTCTCTTCCTATCATTGCCAAATACAATTATCTCTTGGAAACATAAGAAAAAAGTGCAATCAAATGAACATAATCCTTAGAACCATAAACCATAATTTAGTGGAGTCATCGAAAGTTGCCCCTAGTCTTAGTCGTCACCCTTCATGACAGTTTTCATGCAACAATCATTATATCAAAAGGTTGGAGGCATATGGTCAATGGTATCATGAGTCTTTATAACCCTACAGTAACAAAAGACATTAATTGAACTTTGACTAGATTGAAAGGTGCGTGCAATTGGAAAAAATAACAACCCAAAACTAAAAGTGATCAATACACACACTGTCAATGAGAGATCATCTGGCCATGGTGTGTAGGAATAGGCCCAACACCTTAAAAATTATCATTCTCCAAATATATTATACAAATTTTACAAGGAAATTGTACTAGAACTAGACACGGGCAACAGTGACCTGTGAATGGGGCCAACGTTGAAATGTTTTCAAATTGTTTTTGAATGCATTGAAATTTGACATGGATAGACTATTGGCATGAGTTAATGATATGGGAGGGTTTCTGGACTCAAATTTGACTCACACACCCACTTTTTTCCATCATCAATTCATCATGTAAAACATAAACCCTAATTTAGTGGAGTATTCGATTTGTTCACAGTGAATGGATGCGTTGTTGTTGACATGGAATTGGACAACACATGTACCTTCTTAATTTTATTCCTTCACTTGATGTAGGCTTGGTCATGGGAAAACAAGATTTCAGGTGATCTAAGTTACCTTTTCTATGTGTCGAAATTACTCACTTTGTTAACCATATGCTCATTAGGTGAGAAGTCCTTGCTTACAACAGTCATTTAGTGCCTACCTGTCATGGTTTGGTCTAGTTAACACCTCATTTTTCCATTTAGTTCCCATGATGACCCTTTCTTTTATTCCCAAGAGCCCCATTAGCCCCACCATGACTTTCAGTTCAAAATTGTATGCTTCCTTCTCATCTATTTTTTAGTTATTTCCCTATGGGATCTTATTATCTTATTATCATATGTTCACAATTTATAGAATTAAAACAAGAGTTCTTAGGAAAGTCTTAGGTCTTTGAGGAAAATACATTAATATTAAATGGAAATAGGATGGGGAAAATATGGTAATCTAGGGGTCCATCATATTATTATATAAATCAAGGTATTACTCACATTTGATATGTAAAGAAAGCATATAAGTGTTCCACATTTTTCTCTAGTGCCTCAAAGAGATAATACAAAATATAAGGAGGGAAACCATTAGCCTAATACCATCACGAGATAGTAAAACTACTCATTTGTGATCAATTATAAAGACACCCACACACGGTTTCATGATATAGAATCCTATTACTGAGTGATGAATAGTTTACAACCCTATAAATTATTAGAGATGTGGACACACACACTACATTAAATATAAGAAAGAAAAATGAGTGTGGACAAGGTTGGCACTAGCACTAAAACGAAGAGAACAATAGTGAAGAGAATAGAGCAGGGAAAACATGGGACTCAATGTATAGAAATTAAGGATATAGTTGAAGATATTGCTACCACATTATTGGATATAGGGGGATCATCCCATATATAAACCCCTATCCTATGGATCAGAAAATCACAATAGTGGTAAGAAATATAAAAATAAATAATCCAATATCTAGGACAAGATCCCATGTAGCCAACAAAGAAAGAACTCGTTCACCTAGCCCTACACCAAGCATGGAAGATACCTAAGATCTTACTAATATGGGAATTATTGGGACAAGTACATATGACTTACTATATATAATCAAGGAAGTGAAGGTATAAATCATGAAGTTAAGAACTATAGTTGAATACAATAGAGAAGCAGTTATCCCATTAGCATAACGTGAGAAAGTAATTTCCAATCTATGAGAAAAATATCATATTTTAAAATTGCAACATATAGATATGATCAAGAAATAGAAGAATCAAAATTTAACCTTAAGAGTGTTATAAGAGAGGCAAAAACATGAGACTAAAACAAGAGTTGAAAATATTGTGATCTTTGACTCAATTGAAAATATTGTGATATTTGAGTTGAAAAGATAAATTGGCTTGGCCTAAGGTTCAAGTTCCACCTTCTCCTACACTCCACTCCATCATTGAAATCTATAGGAGAGATAGACAAAGAGAGGGAAAATAAGAGATGGAGTACAATGGAAAATGAAGTAGGGTATCATGAAAAAGATGCCATTACACATTTTAAGGAATATAACCTTAGAGAAATATGTAGAGAGTAGAAGCCTGATGATGAGATGCGATCCAAGAACAATACCAATTTTGAAGTTGTTTCTCTTTTCTGTACAGATACATGGAAACTTTTAGTTGGTGGGTATGATGGACCCCTAGATTCAAAAACGAAGAATTCCCCTTGACACTAGATAGTAGATTGCGTTGTGTTGAAGTTGGGGCCTCCAGTTCCTTATTTCGATATGAATTCAAAAAAGAAGAGGCTCCTTGCCACTGGATAGCAGGTTACGTTGTGTTGAAGTTGGGGCCTCTAGTTCCTTTGGATCCAATCATTCGTAGTTTTTTTCGATGGCCATAGCCCCATAAACTGGACTACTAACCCTCTTTCTGCTAATTCCAAGGCGACCTTGATGGGTTGTTCCTATGACAAAGTTATTTCTGGGATAACATCTAATTTCTTGATAAATTTTGGGACCTCAGGGGGGTAATTTTATTACCTTGGCTATTAATGAGCTTCCTGAAATCGTCATCAATAGATAATGGAGGGGGGGGAGCCGACTCCCCGCCCCTAGGCGCATTCATGGAGGCTTTGCTTGGACGCTCCTTCCATTGTAGCTCCCGCAAACCCTAGTGTCGTGACTTTTTTGTGTTCTGGTTAAAACAGTCTTTGTTAAAAATAACCAAATATTTACTTGTTCTTTATGTTAACCAAATTATGCAAATCATTTTTCAATCATAATTTATATATATATATATATATATATATATATATATATATATATATAATATAATTTATAAATTATATATATTATATAATATATAAATTATATTATATATAAATACTATAAAAACAAAAAAAAACAAAAAACAAAAACAACATTAAAAAAAACAAAACCAAAATCGCGCGCTCATATTTTTGAGTTGGCCCGAATAGCTACACGTCTTCACATAGAGTGGAGGGTAGCAGGGGAGAAGGAGGCATGCACACAGAGTGGAGGGTAGTAGCGGAGAAGGAGGGAGAGGTGCATGGGCTAAATTTCGATTCCACAAACTTCCCTGGAAAAAACCATGGTATGAAAAAATAGTCTCTAAACCCTATTTTGCCTCCATATTCAGTTATTGATCTCACACCTCGTAGGTTAGTTATTCAGTGCCATGTTGACTCTGTATTTGTTTTCTATTTTTTTTTTTTACTTCTTTTTCTTCCAAAACGAATCGTTGAGTATGTTATTCCAATTTTTTCCTGCCCCTTCCAAAGAGGATCGTTGATTATGAGTCGTATTGTTATATTCCCATGCTCATTTACCTCCCAAACATATATATTTCTCATTTAACTCCCAATCATAGTTATTTCTTCCCTCTCACCTTCCTACTCTGCTTCTTCTTCTTATGGGCATTCTTATTATGATATCTTCTGAATTCCTGATATAGAGTTTAGGGTTTAGTCTTTTTCTTAATCCCTCTTCTACATGAGAATAAGGAGCCCTCAATATAAGAATGAGGATAGGAATATTTGAACCACTTGTCTAGAAGAGATCCTAGTATGTGGAATATATCCTACCTAGTTTGTGCTAATCTGTAGGAAGCATGGCAGAGTAATAAGCTAACATAATATAGCCCATAATCTGAGTATGCCCCCCTTATTATATTATATCATCGTCAGTATTCTTATGGGAATTCTTATTATGGGCATTCTTGGTGGCAATATGTCCAACCTAAGCATTAATGCTTGAAGTGGTAAAAAATATTGTCTAGTAGGTCATGAAATATTGAGATGCAATATGTAGAATTCAATCTAGTCATGTTTTACCAAGATTGCAAAGAAATATTTCATAATAAAATCTCTAATGGTGAGAGGGTATGTTGAAAGAATGCATTTCTTGTGTTCCTTTAATTCTGTATAGGATCCAAATTCGACGATTTGGTAAGATACATCCATGATTAATAATCTACCTAGGATGTGATTAAGAAATATATGCAAAGATGAGGTGGACTTATATATTTGGATATAATTTTCATCTCCTTCTATGTACCAATTGTTGATCATCCCTAACACAACTAATTTTCCCTTAAAGTATATTGGGCATGGTTTATAAAAGAGGAGAACATAAATAGGAGCTAAGAACACCTTGCAAAAATGTTTCTAATGATCCAAATACCATATCTCTACAACTTTTGATAACTTATTGAAAGAGGAGGAAGATAAATATATCACATGTCACACATGTTTAGGAAAGAACGTATAGTGTAGATTTTATTCAATATAAATTTATCTGTGTGAAACTAAAGGGATTTTTCATTTAAGTTCTCTTCATATTTATGGGCAACCATGTCTATATTTCTTGACTTGCAACTGCCTTCTTCAACATTTGGTGTATCAAGGGAACCCAATGCTTCTGCATATAAGAGAAATCCTTTTCTCCATATAGCCTACTCACTAGCATGATGAAATCCCTCATGGGTTCTCATAAATTAGAGGTGGGTTACAAATTAGATGGGAAATTCTAAATTATTTCTTTTGTCTTCCCACATAATTACAATCACCTTCATTGGGTTATGCTTGCTTGCAAATACCTACACAAATTCCTTGTCCAACATTACCTTAGGATATGGAATCTTGGAAATGGTTTTCATAGTGTGTGGGGTGTATGAGGAAAGACTCATATTGTTATCTAAGTATACATCCCTTTCCTTAGTGATAGCCCTCCTAATCAACCAAAGGACTACATTGAAACAAGGGGGAATATTTGGCTAGGTTGCAACTTTGTGAAATTGACATAACTATACCATGTAGTTCATTTAGATAGGCTCCATTGTTTCTTTTCTATATTCTCAGGGAATAAATTATAGCAGTTTTGGTGCTCTTTAATATGTTTCTAAAAACATACCAAAAGTTTGATTAGATGGAATGCCAATGCTCAGAGCTATATCCAACACGTGTAACAAGGAGAAATCAACTAGATAAACATGGCAAAATCAATTATATAAACATGGGAAAACACATCCAACACATTTAATCAAGGTGAAGTCATGACATGGGATTTTCTCTACTAGCCCATCTTTCACCGGATGTTAATCTAATTTTGATACTCTCATGGTATTAAATTTTACATGGTAATTTCCTAATATGCCTCCTTCAGATTCCCACAAGTCTAATTCAATTTCAAGTATTCAAGAGGAAGTTAGGTCCAAGATACCAAAACTTATTGTTTTTGGTGTCTTTCAAGTGCGTGAAATTGTATAGATTTCTATTTCTCCAATATTTTCATGGCATGTATAAAATTTGTTCTTGAAACACCTGGGTCCATCTTCTATACAATCCCATAATTTTCACTCAATGTTTAATTTGCAATCGTTAGATATGACTATTTTACTTAAACCACCTATTTAAGCCTAGTTTGGGGATTAAACAAAACCCTAACTTGTATAGCATGTACCTTGGAAAATACGATGAACTAGATTTTCAAATTTTCATGCAATGTACTTAGTTCTTTCCTCTATTGATCCTAAAATTTCCATGCAATTCTAGTGATAAAAAAAACACAGTTAGAGGAAAATTGGTGATATGTCTCATTTGAAGGAGCCAAACCAATAATTTTTCATTGTAATACCAAATTTTATGGACCAAATAACCAAATAAAATAAAGAGGACCAAATTTAGTGATGTCACACCTAATCAAGTAAACGAGTGAATTAATAAGAAGTCTCTTTGCATGAGAAACCTCCTTTTACAAGATATCAAATGAAAAATATATGATTATCCTTCAAATCAATTTCCTTGATGTATATATAGGAGACAAAGAGGGATATAAAGCAATAATATGTCGACATAATTATAAATAATTTAATGATAATGAATGAGGGTTACAAATAGTGTCCTACCATAAAGATATTAACTTACTCTATAGATACAACATTAAAATTTCCATACTATGAAGATGTCAAAGACACACACTTCCATTCTTTCAAATGTCTCCTCTAGGTCATCCTTTTGAATGATACAATATCCATACACCATGAATAGTGTTTGGAACTACTTTCTTTCCATCATTTTTTAGATCCTATAATATTCCATGAAAACCCCATACAAAAATTCTCTGATACCAATATGATATATAAACTAGAGTATATCATGGGTCTTACATTGGACACTTTGTTACAAGACATCTTAAATTCTACAGAAAATACCATGATATTATACTCATTTATACAATGTTTTCTTATGACCAAAATGTAATATTACAAGTATATTAGTCAAAATATTGAAATGAACTGAGAATATAAGAGAAAAAATATATTAGTAAAATGAGCACACCAACATAAGGAATGACAATATGTACTATGGGAAACCTGATTTGGGAAAAACCAACAAGAAAATGAGAAATTCACCTTGTTATTTACAAAGAATCATGGACTCACTATGGAGTTACAATAGACACTATCACTAGTGAAAAACTTCTATAAGGTCTTTTTCTATTTTGTTCTACTCAAATATAACAATCATTTTCTCTAGTCATCTATATTACAAATTCCTTCTTCAACATTTGGTTTATCGAGGGAACCCAATGCTTCTGCATATAAGAGAAATCCTTTTGACAATACAACCTACTCACTAGCATGATGAAATCCCTCATGGGTTCTCATAAATTAGAGGTGGGATACAAATTGGATGGGAAATTCTAAATTATTTCTTCTATCTTCCCACATAATTTTGGTTCAACACCTACCCAAAATACTGATTGAAGAAATACTTTGTGTTTTCTCAGAGGTTGGGCTCCAACCCTAGATGCAAAATTCTTACATGTCAAGTTATCTTTTCAATGTTTATCTTTAGATATACTATAATATGAATATCGTTGGCCTAACATTTCTTTCTCCCTTGATGGAGTGTAGGTACAACCAAATATGTATCTATCAGACCTATCATCCAGCTTGAGCGATGAAATTTCTAGAGGGACAAGGGAAAACATATCGAACAGATGTTACAAGGTGAATCAACTAGAGGTGGAAAGGTCATAAGAAAGTTTGGTAGGAACATAAAATTCTTTCTTGCTGAAGGAGGATCATGCTCTTATGACGATGAGAGCATAGGTGACATCGAGGTTCCCTTGAGGCAAAAACACCTACTGAAACAATGGGTACCCAAGGAACTGCCAGAGTTGGACACTGACTTCTATGTTAATGGGAGGATGTATTTCATTGCTCTGTCATCCATCCATGGCCTTGGTTTATTCTCCATGGATGGCATAAAGGTAAAATATGGTGGATTAGTTGAATTGTTTGAGTATGTTGGACCATGTTACACTTATGGAGTATGGTTG
>JZKD02S2328052.1:120009-157098 GCA_000966675.3 Picea glauca
TATTTGCTAATTTGTATGTGTGAATGTTTCATTTGATAATATTTGCCAATATTCCATTATTTCATATATTGTTTTTTCAATATTTCTTGCACGCACTAACATTCTTCTTGAAATTCTGCCAGAGTGGTGATCGGGGCAAAGGCCCTGAGCATGGAAAAGGCATTGATCAGGGAAAATGCCTCGTTCCTAGCATCGCATCGACTGAAAACGATGAATATATATGTGATGAAGATATATTTGATTATAGAGACCCCTTGCAGACAATAGAATTTTCCCTAAGAAAGGCCAATAGGGAATTCCGGGATTCGGTCGCTGCTGGGATAGAAACTGCTAAGGATTTCCAAAGGATAGTTGAATTACACGTTAAGATAGAAAATTGCAGGGAAAGTCATGTCATCTAACAATATCAATTTTTGGTTTTAAATTTTGTAACTTGATATATGAAATTAACACATATTTCTCATTATAGAATTTTGTGAGATCGATGAGAGGGGAAGGGGAAGGTCTTGGTAGTAGCAGCGGGACTGAAATAGTGAACCCGCATGGCCACATAGCCACCATGATATTTTCCAGCCCAAGTGTGCAACATGAGACAGATTGTATACCTTCTAGGGGTGATGCCATGCCCCCACAACATACACCAAATCGTGCAGGTGGTGTACATCATCATGGAATTGATCACTCTTTTGTTGATTCTTACCCTAGTGCTACACTTATCCAAAGCACAGGACCAATTGCGGTATCATTTTTTGGTTCCTCTAAAAATAGTACAGCTACCAGGTATTTAATATATGTCTTTATAGAGATTCTTGTTATATAATTGTTTAAAAAATCACATATTAGTGATATTTAAATTACTAATGATCACGATATTTTACAGGAAACAATATGTTCTACAATAGTTTGCATGACTATGCATTAGAACTTTTTGGGCCGACCATTCAACTACGATGGAATCAACAAAATTCCAAACTAAAAAGCCTTCTTATCTCCAAACTGGTTGGCAGGTTTGGTGACTCGTTCAATAATCTGGAAGTCCTAAAAAGGACCGGAAATCATTTGAAACATGTTAGAGGGGTGTATATGAATAATTTAGTACAAGACCCCAAGTGTGAACGCCCTTTGGTTGTCCCCGAGAGGGAGTGGAAAGAAATTATTCTCCATGAAGGAGAATTAGTGATGAAAGCACAAGGGAAGAAACCACCTGGCCCTAGAAGGTAAGAGGTGTTTTCAATTTACTATGATGGTATTTTGTTTACTTTATGAGGAAAACAATCAATATCTAACATATTTCAAAATATTGCGTAGACTCCAAGACACTTCCAAGGCAACAAAGGCAAGACAAGACAAACATGACCAACATAAAATGGGCCAAGGTGGTTAGGAGATATTGAAGGCACGGGTTGCAACTGCCTAAACATTTTACTTTTTTTTTTATCATCGTCAAAAAATATGTAATTCATTGCAGCTAGTGACTAATGATTTTGATATTGCTCAATGTAGGCGGATTTTTTCAACGACAAAGCCACAGAAGAAGATCTAAAGGTTGGGTTCACAGAAGGTTTTGATGGCGTGGTGGCGCGACAAAGAAGCTTGGGGAAATCGCCATGTGTCTCTCTGGAGGACATGGTAAATGTAAATAAAATTAAAATAAAAACTTGTCGATTAGTTTTTACTCATTGACTACTTGTAATGTAAAATATATTTTTTATCCATTTAAAATGAAAAATAATGTGTATCTTTTCGACATTCGCATGAGAGTAGCAATGCTACTAACGCTCATGATGTACTCGATGAACAACATCCTGACTCCCATATTGATTCAAGTGTTGTTGTTGAAGGACCATTACATAGTGGCATGCACACATTTTTTATGTTTTTCCATTTTTCAGTGAGTATTAATATTTAGGGTATATTCTGTACTAAATACAATGGAGATCGACAAGCGCAAAAACGACAATGCGACCACCAACTATTATTTCTATTGCACCGACTAATCCATGTATAAAACATTGTAGATAAATCTGTATTAATTAAATTTCTCTAGGAACAATGAATAACAATATCACTTGATTTTTTTTTGTTCTTGCAGCAGTGGATGCCCATGCGCATCCTCAACCTCCACTTCGAAATACTAAAATTTCATCATGGCATCAGGTGTTGAGTATTGACGATGAAACACTTCAAGAAGGCCCAATAACTATGGGAGATCAGTTAAATAATGATGATGACGACTTATTTTGTGCTTTCATAGAGACCAAGAAGAAGAAGAAAAACAAATGATTAGACATTTTATTATTAATATAAATCCAATATATTTCTGGTCCAATGTAATGTATTTTGTTTTCCTAAATGTCATGAATGTTATTTTCTTTCATTTTTTTTCTTTAGCACATGGCGATGAATGTTTTTTGCTTACATTTAATGTTACTGTCATTTCTAATTATAGTTGTAAAATCTAGATAGATTGGGTATGGGGAAATGAGAATGACGTGAGAGATTGTTACATCTTTAATTACTATTATTAAATACAATTAAGTCATGTGATGAATCGCAAGATGGAGAGGAGCAACATTGGAGGCACCCCATCACTCAAAGGTATGGATCTTGTTAAGGATTGTTTTAAGGTGATTTTTTGTTGATTTATTACTATCATGATATTTCGTAATGAATGTGGAGATCAATGATTTATTTTAGGAAATTTGAATTTAAGAAGACAAAATTATGCTGACTCCACGAGTGTTAAGGATGCATGGTAGTGGGCACAATACCCAAGGTATGTCTCTCTAGCCAACACTGTTTCTATCCTAAATCAATGTAGTACGCATTGAATGCAGTGACCCTGAGGTTCATCATCTTCTTCATATGCTTCTTGCTCTTCTTAGGAGGTTCAAACCTCCTATCCTAACATATAAGGCTACCCCTACATACCTCGGCCTACCCTAAACCTAACCTACATACTAAGCCTAGCAATCCTAGACTCTTAGTGGCCTAACACAAGACATCTAGACCTAATCTATATAGCTCCCTAAAGCTAATAAAGCTACTAAATTGGAACTCAATTTAGGACTAACATAACTATTACAAAGACAGCCCCACCATTTTAATGCTAGATATATATTCACTTTGACAAATTCCCCCATTCTTGGATGTTTTGGGGTGATTAATATATCATTTGATTTATTGCAATGTCTAGAACAACATACCATTGTAACTGTGTTTGGTTGTCTCCAAAATTACTCTGCATTTTTCATCTAGGGAATTAACTGACTAAAGCCAATAACTTGGATCAGGTTCCTTCTAACTAAATTTAGATACTAAGTTACATATAAGTATGCCTTGCAATTGTTGTTGTCACCATGTTTGTGTGGGTTTGTTATTTTGGTCACTTGTTTATTAAATATTTCCTTGAGTTAATGATATAGTTGAACCTGTGACAAGAACACAATTGTAATTGCATTCCCTATAGTTAAGTGCAAATTATAATCATTTATCATAAATAAGGAAATGATCTTTTTCTTAAATTTGGATTTCAGTCCTAGTTGATGCCATAATTTAGATTTATGTGTTGTGTGGTGATTAATTGTAGCAATGGGAAGAACTTCTTATCATTCAATTGAGTTCAGTAATGAGGTGTGTATTGGGAAGAACTTCCTCAAGACTATCTACCATTTGATTGTCCTAACCTATTCTTGCAGCCCCAACCTACCTAACGTTGACCTATATTCATACTAGCTCACCCAAGGATATCTCCCCATTCATGAGCTAGCAAATCTAGGTATTCATTGACTTGTTGAGGCCATTTACTTGACAATGGATTCATTCATTTGTGTTAATACACTCACTCACTTAAAATATTATATGGATGCACTTTAGTCGAACTTGTAAATCCCTTCATTGATGTAAATCCTTTGATTGGTGTTATGGTAGCACCCAACGACCTTCATATACATTTGTTAGGTGGACACCATTGGCACAATGTTGATCAAAATACACAACAATACAAAGCTGTAAAATATGTAGGAAATGGCCATATCTATGATTACAACTTGTCAAATTTTCCACATTCCTTACATACACTGATAGCCTACCTAGGAGTAGCAACAATACCCCAAATCACTCTTCAGTTAACATGAAAAATTTGGCAATGACTTCTGAATAAAGTTTAGTTAATTAGTAGATGCTTGTATATGAGTTGAAATGGATGCTCATGGATGCATTGTGTTACATGTTGCTGGTGTGGTATGTTTTCATATTCACCCTGATAATTTTTTTAAAAATTACAAGTATGCTTACTAAATTCTACTCTTATTATCTTGAAAGAAAAGCTTCAATAAACCAACATTTTATTCATGTTTTTGGTGCTTAGAAATATTTTTAAATTACTCTCAAACTCAAATCCTTGTTTGTGAGGATTGAAATCAAATATCATGAAAATGTACTATATCTTAACTAATTTTGGAAGTTTGGCAATCCAAAGAGTTAGAAATTTTGCATCTTATTCATGTTTTTGGTGCTTAGAAATATTTTAAAATTTAAGATCAATTTTCATCACAGGGAAGAAACAAATAGCATTAATATGTAAGTTTTGTGCTCCATGACGGATCCAATATTGTTATGGGCGGTGTTGAAAACTACATTTTTTCTTCTTTTTGTTACTTAAAGTATGTGTGAGTTTCTATTTCAATCGGTTGCAATTTTTTATATGTTTACCTTTCAAAATGTCCAATGGTGTTTATCTCTTCTTCTTTTGGCAAGACCCATGCTCAAAATGATAGAATTTGTCTAAAACCTTAGGCCTCAATTGTAGATAGATGAATTATTTTTGGCAAAAGCTAAGAAAAATTGATGTATTTAGAAGTGGAGGGGAGTATCAAGAATCTCTAGATCGAGTGAGTGAAGGAGTATAAGATTGGGGTTGTTTTGGGACCATTAGGACCTTTGCGGATGGATCCATGGTGGAAATTCCTAATGCATATGAATTATGTGATAACTCTCACTAATACATGCATGATGGAAAATATTAGTTGTGTGAGTTGTACTAGAAAAAAAAAATTGTGTATGTGCATTATTGGCATGTGTGAAAAGAGAAGGATTAGGATGATCATCGTTAATATAAGCTAGTTAATCTATATATTTTCTATGTATATGTCATTTATAAAGGGACAAAATATATGAAAATCAATATTTCAAGATCATGGAGTTATTGGATATATTGGTGTGCACACAAATAAGAGTGGTAATTCTATATTAGATCCATTGTGTTGACTATTCTGAACTATTCTGAATTTTCTTGCAAGGAGTGTAGATTTGCTAGGATTGACCATGATCTATTTCTCAATAAGTTATAGATCAACTATAGAACGGTGGAACCTATAAATGTTATTACTTTTCAATAATAAGATTTAGATTCTACTCATGCCTTGGTATACTCTATAGGACTTGATCAAATTTAGTTCCATTCCAGTGGATCTACAATAAAGATTAAAAAAATTCTTCAAAGATTATGCCTCCCTAAGTGAACCAACACTAAAGAGGTGGATATTATCGACATAAAGGATATGGCTTAAGGACAAGCAATCTGTTAATTAAAAAAAAAAAGGATGAGAAGGGTAGGAACCCTTAAATCTAGTTCTTGAATGGACAATTAAAGCCTGTGTAATTCAATATAAGGCTTAAATACAACCAACTTACTCTGACATAAGAATTTTGGCTAACCAATCTTAATTACAATTGTATTTTTTTATGTCAATGGGTAAAGTCATGAAGTTGGGTAACACTTATGTGACAATCAAGTCTCAAAAATTCCTAGAGGCAATTTTTTGGCCGAAAAAATGTTGCTAGGAATTTTTTCAGCTGAAAATTTGCACGTCAAATTGAACAGCGCCTTGACGATGCCCTCAAAATTTGTGTACAATGTTTTTTGGATGAATTATTTTCCTATGGTAAGCATATTTCGGCCGGAAGACTTTCTGGTTCAAATATTCTTTCGGTCGAAACGTTTATTTTTAATGGATTCCATTAAAAACCAGGTTTCAGCCGAAAGAATATTTCGACCGAAAACCTAAAAATGGGATTGTTTGCAGGAAGCTGCAAATTCTCTCCATCTTACTTGATCTTTCAAGGTAGCATACTCCTACAAATACTCATAATTTAGCTTCAAAATTGATACCAACATTTTTAAAATTGAATCTACTTTCATTGGATATAATTTGTTTTCATTTTCACTCCTCTTATCTAATTTTATTTAATTTTATAAAAAATTCACTACATAATCCTTAAATTGTTATCTTCAAAAGCGTATTTTTAGATTTTTCTTTTAAGTAAAAATTAAGATAGATACAAGGTGTAGGAAAACATGTGTTTAAAATATGCAACGTTTTCATCTTGGGCAACTTAAAAAAATTCTAGAAATTATAATATTCATGCATTAGATTCAAAATTATAGTAATAATAAAATAGAGTCTCTATAGATTGTTGCAGTGTATTTTGTTTCTTAAAAAAAACAAGTTTAATAATATATACATTGTTGTGGGAAAAAATAACTCATTATCATTCCTTTCATGTTTAAGGAACATAATGTTAAACAATTATCAAATTGACATATCCAATCTTAATAAAAAAAAATTGAAAAATAGTCATTGGAAAGCTAACAAAATTCTTCACAAGCTTTGTTTTTACTGTAAAGTGAAATTCTAAATAAAAAAAATACTTTTGTATGACGAAAGTTGAAAAACTTGTGAAAATACGGTTTTTTTTGTCATAAAACATGCAAAAGTGTTACCCATCATCATGATTTTACCCCATTGATACAATACATGACTTCTTTTGCTACCCCGGCATAACTACTCTCATATCCGCAAGTTCACATAACTTTGAGGTTATTTCTTCCATTTGGCTTGGGAATTTTCCAAATTATATTTCTGCATTGTTTCCCTTCAGAATGATTTTGAAAGAATGTGTGTTCATCTCCTCTATATAGTCATACTACTCTTCTCTTCTCTTCTGTATTGCTTCCCAAGTACATAATGAAAGTATTCTTGTGTAGCTTGCTAGTCTGAACTTATTCCTCTGTGAATGGCATATTTAAAAAAAAAAAAAAAACAACATTATTCGCTCTAGCGACTAACATGTTCGTGGCTTGTATTGCCATTTGGTCGCAAAGTATGTAAATTGGTCTCTCTAGCGACTACCTGTTCATCCTTCATTTGACCTTTTTAGCTTCAGGTTTGGTTGCTCTAGTGACTAATATTCGTCGTTCTACCGATTCAACATGGTTTATTGACTAAGTTTGTCAGGGTTGTCTTGGTCACTCTTGCGACTAATATTAGTCGTTAGACCGACTAACATTCGTCGCTAGCCAACTAATTATGGTTGCTAGAGTGACCAACGTTATGTTTTCCTTAGAGATGCTAGCAAGGCTTGCAGCGAAAGTTGGTCACTAGACTGACTAATCTTGGTCGTTTGACCGATGAATGGTAACTTTTCCCTATTTTGAATAGGCTTCTTTTCCCATTTTCTAGACTGATGAAGATCCATGTGTGGCCGCTAGACCGGAAAATTGTTTCCGATGAAAAAAAAAAAAACATCTTGGTCGCAACAAGGACCCTATTCCGACGAAACTTAGTCTCTACTTCATCGCAAAAACGTTCAAATTTAATAGTGAATTAACATTATTACAATCGAGACGAAAAAGTTGTTGCAAATCAGAACGCAAGTCCAAAGAATGCAAGTCCAAAGAATACAAGTCCGACCTACTCCTACTATTTTAGAATTAGCTGATCATTCTACTATCAAACCAGAAGGAGTAATCGATGATTTAGCTATTTCAGTTTATTCATGGGAGTATCCTGTTGATTTTGTGATATTGCAACCTAAAACCTGTTTGGGGGGGAACCCTCTAATTCTAGGAAGACCATGGTTAGTTAAAGTTGATGCTTTCATTGGTTGTATATCTAGTTCAATGACCATCTCTGATGGTTATGATACCAAGAAACTTACCCTTTATCCTCATGCTACACTCAGTGTGGAACTTGAAAATTCTTTATGGATGGACATTGAGGATGAAAGCACCCTTCTTGTGCTACCCATAGGAAAATCCCCGAGTTTTAAAGATGAGATAGAGGATGAGCTAATCAATAGATTTATTAGTGACCCCTCTGCTGTTACACCAAACACGTGTCACCGATTGAGTAGAATCTTTGACCCTACTCCCAAGGAAGGATCCAGTGTAGATATGTTCTCTGAAACTATTGTAAATCAAGTTAATTCAGTTGTAACAACAGACACTGAAATGACTAAATTATTTCCTAAAGTCAGTTCTAAGAGCATCATTGTAGAAATTGAGTTTGGAAAAAGCCTGAACATAAATCCTGATTTATATTCTGCTGAAACTAAACATTTGATGAAGTTATTGATTGAACATAAAGAGGCCTTTTCCTTGGATTACATGGATATGAAAGGAATTTCCTCTGAAGTATGTGCCCACCATATATACATTAAGGAATAATTTTGACCCATTTTCCAACCCCAAAGGAGGATGAACACTAATATTTAAGAGATCGTTAAGGAAGAACTCCATAAACTTCTAAATGTCAGATTCATCTACCCTATATCAGACAATGAGTGAGTTTCACCCTTGGTTATTGTGCCTAAAAAGAATGGTAAATGGAGAGTGTGTGTGGACTATAAAACCCTGAATAAGGCTACACAGAAGGATCATTTTCCTCTGCCATTTATTGATCAGGTTCTAGACAACCTATCTGGGAAAATGTTTTTCTCTTTCCTAGATGGATTCAGTGGCTATAACCAGATAACAATTTCTCCACAAGATCTAGATAAGGCCACCTTTACCAACCCGTGGGGTACATTTGCCTACAAGGTTCTCCCATTTGTCTTGTGTAATGCACCAGCCACTTTCCAGAGAGCTGTAATTGGTATTTTCTCTAATATGCTGAATGATTGTATGAAAATATTCATGGATGACTTTACACCTTATGGTACTGATTTTGATGAAGATTAGATAATATGGAAAAAGTACTCAAAAGATGCATACAATATCATCTTTCTCTTAGTACAGAAAATTTTCATATGATGGTGAGCGAAGGTGTGGTGCTGGGACACTTAATTTCTTATCTAGGAATTCAGGTAGACCTATCCCAAATCCAAGTAATTTTGGACATTCCAACTCCATCAACTCCGAAAGAGGTACGAAGATTTTTAGGGCATGCTGGATATTACAGGAGATTCGTAAAAAAAAATTCAAACTTGCCTCTCCCTTATTTTTTCTATTAACAAAAGATGTTGACTTTAGTTGGACTGACAAGTGTGAATCATGAATTGTCTTTTGCAGATCTGAAACAAAAATTGTCCACAACTCCCATTTTGAGAGGGCCCAATTGGGCTCTACCATTTCATATTTCTTCAGATGCCTCTGATACTGCAATTGGTGCAGTGCTAGGGAAACAAGAGGAAAAACATCCCTATGCTATCTACTATATCAGAAATAACTTGGCTCCTACTGAGTTAAATTATACAGTTACAGAAAGAGAATTCTTGGCAGTAGTTTATGCGATTAATAAATTTAGGCATTATCTCACTGGTTATTCTACTTTTATTCATATTGATCATTGAACAATTAAATATTTGATGAATAAACCTATTACTAACGCCCGAGTAAAAAGATGGTTGTTATTACTACGAGAATTTGACATCACTATAGTAGATATACCAGGAAAAGTAAATGTGGCTTTTGATTTTCTCTCAATATTGAATATAGATGATGATAATTCACTTATAGATGATTCCTTTCTAGATGAACATTTGTTTGCACTATCTTCTCACTCACCTTGATATGAAGACATTGCTAATTATTTGGTTGCAGGGAAGGTGCCTCCACATCTATCGCCCCGAGAAAGAAGGAAGATTATTCAAAAGAGTGCTCGATATAGTTGGATAGGGGGATACCTTTTCTACATGGGTTTGGATCAAGAAATCAGGAGATGTGTGAGAGATGATGGAGTTTATGATCTTCTTAAATCTTGCCATGATGGCCCTTATGGGGGTCATTTTCCTAATAAAAGGACTGGGCATAAAATTTTGAGGATGGGTTATTTCTGGCCCACAATATTTCAAGATGCAAGGAAGTATGTCCAATCTTGTGATAGTTGCTAGCGAATGGGTCAGCCAAATAATAGGGATGAGATGCCTCTCCAGCCTCAAGTAGTTTTAGATACTTTTGAGAGATAGGCCATGGATTTTGTAGGGCCCATTAACCTACCTGCTAATCAGAAAGTCTATATATTGGTCTATACATATTACATGACCAAGTGGGTTGAGGCAAAATCACTCATTAGGGCCTCAGAAGAATCTATCTTAGAATTTTTATTTAAATAAATATTTGTTAAGATTGGATTTCCGAGAGAGTTAGTAACTGATGGGTGACCACCTTTCACATCACATAAGTTTGAAGCCCTACTCAGTAAATATCATGTTTTTCATAGAACAACTTCTCCATACCGTCCCAAAGGTAATGGGCAGGTGGAAATTACAAACAAAGTCATAGAAGTTATTCTTACTAATACAGTGAGGGAACATCTTAGTGATTGGTCTGACAGATTGCATGAATCTCTATGGTCTTATCGAACCACTTGGAGGAACACAACTGGTTTTTCTCCTTATGAACCAGTATATGGGAAGAGCCCTATTTTTCTCATTGAGTTTGAGATCAAGACCCTAAGAACTACATCAACAGTCAATATAGACTTGACTATGGCACAAAAGGCCAGACTGTAACAGTTAAATGAGTTGGATGGAAAGCCTTTGGTCACTATTCATCAAACCACAATGATTCAACAATAGAGAACCAAGTGGCATGGCCAAGTCATCAAGAAGAAGTTATTCAAAAACGGAGATTGGACTTTGTTGTATGATTCACACTTTAAATAATTTCAAGGTAAGTTGCGTACAATATGGCTAGGACCTTACAAGGCAGACACTATTAGAAAACCCTTATGTGCATTAGGAAGATGTGATTTTCTATTAAACTATCAGAATTTGTAAAAAGGTACATTACATGCGAAGGAAGATATCAAGTAGTTTATTTTTCTGATTTTATAATACTATCACATTTAAGACATCAGAAGATAATAAACATCTCTTATTACCTTCTTCATTCCCTACATAATATGGCTCATTTTGTCAAGAGATTGAAGCATCCCATCCATTGTCTTTCCAATCACAGACTGATAGGGTTGTTGATTCGTAGAGGAATGGGAATTCCTAATGACCCATTACCTGAAGTGGAAGAACATCCAAATTCTATGCCGGATGTTATGACCGACCCCGAGTAGCCAAATCCTATGCCTTCAGCCGCACCAACATTTAAATCCCCAACTGTAACTGCTCGTAAGTCGACTCTGAGAACCACATGCAAAACCAGAAGCACCTCTAACACAACTCAAAAAAGCATCGACAGTGTTGAGCCAGAACAACTAAACCCTATGCATGCCATTATGATTGAGCCAATAATTGACAACATAATCCCTAGACCAAGTCACGAGCCTTAGGCCTCGGCTGTAACAAATGTTGTTGAATAACTCCCTCCTACTCCTAAATCTAATAAAAGGAAAACCCCTGCTTCTGTTTCTACTTTGCCGAGGAAGAGAAATAAGTCAAAATGGTCCACTACAACATTAGTTCAAACCCCCACTGTAACTGCCAGTACATCGAATTCATCTCATGTTGAACCAACAACAACTCAAAACCCTCCTATTGCTACCACAATCATTCAATCCCCTATTGTCACTGCTACTGAATCGTCTCAGAAAATAAAACGTCAAACCAGAAGGAAATCTCAGAGAGGCATCGACAGAGTTGCATTAGACGCACCTAAAAACCCTCCTGTTGCTGCGACAAAGTGTATTGATTTTGCTGATACTCAGACCCGACAAGATTTTGACCTCAATGATACAAACCTAAGTGAGTGGCTAACTAATTTTATGGAGGTACGTATTCTGGGTTTTACCTTGTGCAAGGAATTTCAAGAAACCATTTTATCATTGTAGGTCGAATGTACACGAATTACAGCAGAATCATCGACTCTGCTTGATGATTTTGTGCATCACTCGATGAGTGACGATATACAGATTATACTAGACCCCAGCATCCTAGAATTTCCTACATGTATGATTGTTGAAGAATGCCCTCCTTCTCCTTGTCTGGTTGTTGAAGAACGCCCTCATTCTCCTAAAGCAAAGAAAAGGAAATCCATTGTTTTTGTCTCTACATTACCTAGGAGGAGAACTAGGTCAGCAAGGTCTACTGAAGCAGGAGTCGGATGGAAGAGTTTAGAACAGGCATTACCCATTCTTCATCCACTATCCTCGGTTGTTAAAGAAGTGACTGTTACACCAGCACCAGTCCCTTCCAATAACATGACTGTGACACAAGAACCAACCTCTTCCCAGAACTTAGTTACTACACAAGAACCAATTTCCCAGGAAGAGACTGCCCCACAAGAACAAGTCATGCCAGAATTAGTTGTTACACAAGAACCTCTATTACACACTCAAACTGATTATGTTCTTAAAGACAAAGCAACAAATATAGATTTTTGAAGCACCATATGTTGGGGGTACACACGGGTTTTTCCCATACTGGTACTTAGAAATTTGTCTAAGCAATTTGCATTGGAGGAGTCACTTCCCTGACTCAAATTCAAAGTAAAGCTTGAATGTGTTTTGCATGATTACATGCAAAATATTCAGTTGGGGGGCATGTTAGGACCTATAAATGTCCCCTTTTCACTATATCTTTTGCTCATTCAATCTTATCATTTCTATGCTAAATGCCTACTATAATGTTTGCTAAGATCCTTTTTCCCAAGGTATGAATCATTGATCTTGCTTTTATACTCTTATTTATTTAATATGTTTGATTGGTATCATTTCTCATATTTTACCCATGAATGTGAAACTAATGATCAAAATGTGTAGAACAATCAAGTCTTGAAGAAAGATCGATGTTGTTACACCAGTTGATACAACCTTGCACCAATTTTTCATGTTGTTACATGACTACAACAACTGCGCACCTTTCCTGGAAGATTGTTTCACCTGTTGCAACATATGTCCACCGATCCTGGAAGTTGTTACACCTGCTGCAACAGATGCCCACCGATTCTGGAAGCTGGTATATCATTCAAATATGAATCCTGAAGACCGATCCTCAAGGATGTTACATGTTTTGGCTCATGTTGGTGATCAAGATTCTTTTTCCAGATTTTGTGAAGATAACAGATCATTTGTATCAAATGAATAGCTTGATAATCTCGGATTCTCAAGGCTGTTCTGAGTCCATTTTAACTGAATGACTCTTTCTTTAAATAGCATAGATTTTGTAATCATTGGTATCGAATATTAGTTATGGAACAGAGCGTGAAGTGAATCATATTGTATCTGAACATTTTTGTGAGTTAATAAAGAAGTGAATTGAGTTTTGTTAACATATTGTAGTATTTTTCGAGTGGATTTAGTGAGAAGGAAAGGGCCCACCTTCCTCACAAACTACCCTCTTTTTTGAGTTTTAGATTAACTTCTTTGATTTGGATGATTTATCTATTTAACATTTCTAGAATACATTTGTTGTTATAGATCAGTTCATTTATGTCAATGCGCATCAGTGTGTCTCACGAGAGTTAGAATCAATTGTTGAATACTATTGGAAAATTACTTTCCCTTTTTGCATTAGATTAAATCTTTGTTTTCAAGCAAGAGAAAATAAATGTCTGAATTCCTTTTCTACAATTAAGTAGACTTCCTTTCAGAAATTATAACAAAATTTCCTTCTGCAAGAGTAAAATAGAAAATTAGAATAGATTAGATAATCCATGATTCTTATACACTCATCAAATTAGATTTCAATTATGCAAGTGTGATTTCAATTCTGCAATAGTAGATTAGAACTCCAGTTGTGTCAGCAACTTTTGTTAGTGTTCATCTTTTCAACTGTGTTTCTTTCAATACTGCAACTTGATTAGTGTTTGCTTTCATAATCTACCATAGACTGCGCACAATTATCTTACAATAACAAAAATTCCCTGGGTTTGACAATTCATACTAAACACTTTAATTATCTATTTATTTAGACAATTAAAGTGCCCAACAGTCATTACGACAACAAAGAGACAACATTAGGTATTTTTTATTTTATTTTTTACTTTAAAAATGCATTGGGACAATGACATCAACAATAAAGCCATGGTGACACAACTCAACTATCACATAATGAATGAAATTCACAGGGAAGATAACATAAAAATCATAACAAAAAGGCACATCTTGAAGCTTGAAGCAATTTACAAACATTTACTCAAATAAAGAACATAAATGACAACTAGGCTAAATAAAATCATGAACGAATCATGAAGGCCCAACAACATCTAATAAACCAACACATGTAACAAAAACTTCCATGGCGAGCGAGAATAGAATATCCACAATCGTACATTACCAAACATTTTCCATGGCGCAAGAGGTAAAAATCAATTACTAATCATTATATTGACCCCTTCAACGTGCCCAAGCAGAGAAGTCTAAATATTATTCAAAACTTCATTCAATACCTTAATTTCTCAATGCACAAGAGACTAATGAGATAAAAACCATAATTCAAATGACTAAATAAACAAAACTAAAAATATGAAACTATCATTGCATTCATTAATTTTCATGTGCGCATGAAATAAATTGAATCTAAGCGAACATGTATCCACGTCATCCATTGCGCAAGAGCACCCATGCCCCCCTTTTTCTAAGGCGCAAAAGAATCTAAAATCGTAATTGAGCATACTTAACAATGAATACGAGACGCTAAGGAAAACCAAATCTTATCTATCTTTAAACATACATTACTTTATAATCAATGCGCGCAATTGATTTTAGTAATTGAATCGTAATTGAATCATTCACATGTCAACATTCTTCTGAAAACACGAGAGTAATCAGCTTCATTATATAAGGCACAAAAGGTTAGAAATTCTTAAACAATCACATATCCACATTTTCTAAAGGTGAAAGAGTAATCCCTTTAAATTATCAACTATGGGCAGGGATGATTTTAATGATGGAAAATTATTTTAAATTGTAGAAACCTTAGAGAATCTTACTAATCCTTCATATGCCAACTATAATTGTTTGGTGATATTTTTGTAAAAATATTCAAATTTATAAGGATTTTATATAGTTTGTATAAAAATCTAGTGATTTTGAAGGTAAAATAATTTTATCCTATAGAATTTGGGTGATTCATTTTTAGAATGGAGAATTTTTTTTTGGGAAAACCATGGAAAATTACCCCATGAGCGAAATCTAGCCCCTAAAATCATCCTTAGGGGCTAAAATTTAGTCTATGTTGCAAGTACAAGAAAATGAAGGAAGTAAGCACTTTATTAGTTGGATTTAACTTCATAATCCCTAAGGTAAATAAGTTGAAATACCGAGTTAGGGATAATGAAATTTTGGTAATGGTATAAGCATCTTTGAGATGCTAGCCTGCTATGTTGTGATTCAAGGTTATACATGAATTAGAATCGATACACCAAAGCTTTCAACAGGGACATGAGTCAGTGCAATGACATGTAAGATGCATAATAAAAGAATACAAGTAAAAGAATGAGTACAAGTGAACATTGACTCTCTATATACCAAAATAGAAAACGTAGATTCATACAAAATGTTTTTCTCAAAAACCCTTTTTATACATTCACAATATATTGAATGGAATTATGATAGAATGTAGATTCATGAGGATAGATAGGATGCAATAAGAATTCAATAGTATCTTTATATTATGATTTATTGTAAGGGATAAATTTCATAAATGGGGTGCAATACCAATTCACAATTACCAAATTTATGTATACATGGAATAAGCTTAACTTGAAAAAAATGTTAAAACAATAATAAAGAATTTAGAATTGAATATTTATCATATCATTAAATTGAATTTCATGAGTTATAACACGGAGTAGTATGTTCAATAAGATAAATAAGGGTAAAATCATGACACATTTTTTTTTAATAGGTTCTTCAACTTCCAGTAAACTAATGTATTTTTTTTTTATTTAGAATTTTACTTTACGGTAAAAACAAAAATTGTTAAGAATTTTGTTAGCTTTCTAATGATTATTTTTTTTTTTTAAATCTATTGATATTTGATATGTCAATTTGGAAATTGTTTGATAGTATGTTCCTTAAAAATGAAGGGAAAGATAATGAGTTATTTTTTCCCTCAACAATGTATCCATTATTAAACTTTTGTTTTTGACAAATGAAATATACTGCAACAATCTATAGAGACTCTATTTTGTTATGAATATTGTTTTGAATCTAACGGATGAATATTATAATTTCAATATCTTTTGAAGTTGACCAATCTGAAAAAACTACAGATTTTAAACACATGTTTCCCTCCACCATGTATATATCTTAACTTTTACTTAAAAGTAAAATATAAAAATACCCTTTTGAAGAGAATGGTTTAAGAATTTTGAATATAAATTTTCCATAATTTTCCATTGTGTATTTTTAGAGATATGTAATTTTCATTTCAATAAATCATAATGTCACCTAAAAATATTATGCAATGTTTTTTTTTATAAAATTAGATAAAAACAATGAAAATGAAAAATAATTATATCCAATGAAAGTAGATTCAATTTTAAAAATGTTGGTATCAATTACAAAATAATTATATCCAATGAGTATTTTAGGAGTCTGCTACCTCCAAAGATCAAGTAAGTTGGAGAGAATTTGTAGTTTCTTGCAAACAGTCTCATTTTCAGGTTTTTGGCCAAAATATTCTTTGGACCGAAACCTAGTTTTTAACGGAATCCTTTAAAAATAAACTTTTCAGCCGAAATATACTTACCGCGGGAACCAAATTCATAAGAAAAATATTGTACATGAATTTCGAGGGCACCGTCATTGCGTCGTTCAATTTAATGTGCAAAATTTTGTCCGAAAAAAATCCTGGCAGCATTTTTTCGGTCGAAAAAATGTTGATAGAAACTTTAGAGACCCGATTCTCACAAAAGTGTTACCCATCTTCATGATTTTACCCATAATCCTCCTAAAAGCGCTAGTGCACTTCCCCAAATAATGGGCCCGAGGCCCAAGTCTCATTTCTCAACCCCCAAGTCCGTGATCCAAACCAAGCATCAACGCATCAAATCCCATTGCACAAAGCACCAAGCCGCAACCATAGAGAGGAGAATTCAGTTTTAGTCCAACACCAGTATCAGGTTTGAAGGGTGTTTCTAGGCACGAGTAAGTAAAAATGTATCCATAAAAATCAGTGTCACCTATGACTGAACTCATCGGCCACTTTATTCATTGTTTCGTTTATGTAGGTAATCTTGAAATCATACTCGCTAACCAATTCTGACCAATGCCTTTGTCGTGTGTTCAAGTTGCTTTGCGTAAAAAAATAAATTGTAAACCACAGTGGTCTTTTTTTGGTTCGAATTTTTGTCCAATGAGGTAGTGTCCCCAAACTCGCAGGGCATACACGATGGCTAACAACTCCAAGTCGTGCGTTGCATAGTTCTCCTCATGCCTTCTTAACTTTCTTGAGATCTAAAAGATCACTCAACCGTCTTGCATCAATACTCCACCTAAGCTTTCCTTAGATGCATCAATGCATACAAAGAAGTCCTCATTCATATCAGGGACATTTAGTATCAGTGTTTTTGTCAATAACTCCTTAAGCCTTTGAAATGCTTTCGTGCATTTCTCAGTCCATACAAATTTCCTGTTTTTTTTTTCCATTCCATAATCGAATTTCCTATCTTCAAAAAACCCTCGACGAACCCTCAATAATATTCCCCTAAACCCATGAATATACAGACTTCCTGGACATTCTTTGATGTAGGCCATTCCATAATATATTCTACCTTCACTGGATCCACAATGATACCTTCGTCAGAGATAACATGCCCTCTGAAATGATTCCTTGATAGCTTTGTGACCGCTTCCCGTAATTGTTCTCTCACAACACTGTAGCACCAAATGTAAAAGTTCATCCTGATCTTCTATCATCTGAGTAAATATCAAAATGTCATCAAGGAATACTCGATGATATTCAAACAAAGTCTCCATGACCCATCCTTATTCCATAAGAAATTAACAGGAGATCTCCAAGGTGACATACTTAGAAGTATAAGTCTTAGGTACAAAAACTCCTTTAGTTTCACTTTCAACTCCGGTAGCTTAAGGGTCGACATCCGATAAGGATTTCTTGCCATCGGTTCAGTGCCATATTTTAGGTCGATGGTAAATTCGATGTTGGCCTCAGCCAGCGCACCTGGTAATTCTTTTGGGAATCACATCCACAAAATTTCATACTACCTGATGGTATTCTAATCCTTTCACCATGCCCTTGATGTTCAACACTAAGTATGCATGTAACCTACATCCTTTCTTTTTCAGGGAAGAAATGAACCTCGGGGATACTCCTCGTTTTCTTCGTACAATTACACTTATCTGTCCTTGATCTTCGGTCCAACTCAACCACCTCATATTACCGTTGAGTATCGCATCATGTGATTCCCACCAGTCCATATTGATCATGTCATCATAATATCTTAACATCGTGACATAGGTCGGACTTCATTACACTATCCCTAGGTTAACGCGGTAGTTCATACCCCTTCCTCCAACCATCCAGTTGGCACCCAACGCCACTTTGACGAAACTACAATCTTTTGGTCCAATGCCCTTACCTAATCCCATCAACATGGTACTAGAATAGAGCTATCTGTAGCACTGGGATATAAAAAATAATAAAATTTTGGTTGGCGATGGTACCTGACACCTCGAGCACAGTGGACTAGTGCTCGGCCTGGTGGTTTAATCACTGCGGTCATGAGTCTTATGGGCCTTTCCCATCTTCATAATGGTAGTGTTTCATGTTTAATCAACCACTCTAGCCCTCTCAATTGGACCGTCGTTCTTTTAATGCGGCTCTCCACATGTCCAACATATGATATTCGGTCTAGTACTTTGGGTCCATGAAGTAGTAGTTGCTGGCCCACAAACCTGAAACCCCAGGTATGTTTCAATGAATAGGCCCAACCATTGTTGTTTCTAAAGCGGTGGTCCCCTGTAGGGGTTCTATGTTGAGAAAACCATCATTGCAGTGTCGTGAACAAGGGTTCTATAGATGTATCTTAATACTAAGATGTCTAGTGTAGTTGGTGTGTGATGTTGTTGCACACAAGATGTCTTTAGTCTAGACTATATCATGGGAGTCCTTGCCTAACTTCCGCGGTCAAATATTCCTCAGTTATGAGGCCTACGGGACTGCGTAGTGAAAAATATGAGGCATTTAGATCCTTTCCCTTATAGCAAAACTGGAGTTAAGGATGAACACAAACTTGTTGACCTAAATTCTCCTTGTTTAGATGAAGGGCATTCCGAAATAGCTCCATAAATCTGGTCTCATAAAATGGCACCGTACGACCACCCCATCGTAAGGCATTGAAATCATCGAGATAGCACTCAATGAGTTCCTCTAACAATTACTTCTCTTGGAACCATTCCTCAAACCATTCCCATAACACGACTTTGACAACCATGTTGGGCTGAGGTAGGAGTGTCTTCCATCATAGAAGAGTGCTCCCCTTTATCTAAAGACCATCATGCAAAACTTTGTGTTGGAGGTTGTAACCATGACATGAAAAGCACATCGCCTTGTCCTCTAGCCATGCATGGGCGACTGATCCTTCTGTGGAACTCCTGAACTCGAGAGCTTAATATTCTAAATTTCTCTGTGAATGCTACCATTACTTGGCTGGGGTGCACTGTGGAACTTCAGTGGTACGCGCACCCTGGCCTTATCTCAGTACAAACGGTTAGTCAAGGCCTCTGACATTTACCTAAAAGGATCTTGTCAGACCCAACACATCCTGCATGAAAATCTTCTCATGCTCAAGACTTGTTCTTCTCCTTGGGCGTTGGACCCCTCTAGCACGGGTGCTACTGGAGGTGTCGCGCCTCCTTCCTTAACACCACGCCATGAATCTCTGTGGAATCCTCTAACCGTGATTACTGCATGGATAGGTTAAAATTTAATTAGTGCTAAGTATGCATCAAGGGTTTTATTCAGAGGAAGGTGTGACTATCCACAATCGCAGGGTTGAACTTGCTCGGATACCATATGTAATGGCCCCTGCCATTATGACAACAAAACAAAAACATTAGGTAAATTTTTATTTTTATTTTTACTTTAAAAATGCATTGGGACAATGACGTCAACCATAAATTCATGGCGACACAACTCGATGATCACATAATGAATGAAATTCACGTGGCAGATAACATAAAAAGCATAGAAAAAAGGCACATCTTGAAGCTTGAAGCAATTTATGAACATTTACTCAAATAAATAACATAAATGATGGCTACGCTAAATAACATCATCAACGAATCATCAAGGTGCAACAACATCTAATAAACCAACACATGTAACAAAAACTTCCATGGCGAGCGAGAATAGAATATCCACAATTGTGTGTTACCAAACGTTTTTGATGGCGCAAGAGGTAAAAATCAATGACTAATCATTATATTGACCCCTTCAACACGTGCAAGCAGAGAAGTCTAAATCTTATTCAAAAATTCATTCAATACCTTAATTTCTCAATGTGCAAGAGACCACTGAGATAAACACCATTATTCAAATGACTAAATAAACAAGAGTAAACATCTTAAACTATAATTCCATTCATTAATTTTCATGCGCGCAAGAAATAAATTGAATCTAAGTGAACATGTGTCCACGTCATCCATTGTGCAAGAGCACCCATGCCCCCCTTTTTGTAAGGCACAAAAGAATCTAAACTCGTAATTGAGCATACTTAACAATGAACACAAGTCACTAAGGAAAACCAAATCTTAGCTATATTTAAAGATACATTACTTTATAATCAATGCGCGTAATTGATTTTACTAACTGAGTCATTCACATGTCAGCATTCTTATGAAAGCGCGAGAGTAATCAACTTCATTATATAAGGCACAAGAGGTTATAAATTCTTAAACAATCACATATCCACATTTTCTAAAGGAGAAAGAGTAATCCCTTTAAATTATCAGTTGCAAGTACAAGTAAATGAAGGAAGTAAGCACCTTAACAGTGGGATTTAACTCCGTACTACCTAAGGTAAATAAGTTGAAATACCGAGTTAAGGCTAGTGCAATTTTGGTAATGGTATAAGCATCTTTGTGATGCTAGTCTGCTATGTTGTGATTCAAGGTTATACATGAATTAGAATCTATACACCAAACCTTTCAACAGGGACATGAGTCAGTGCAATGACAGGTAAGTTGCATAATGAATGAATACAAGTAAAAGAACGAGTACAAGTGAACATTGACTTTCTATATACAGAAATAGAAAACGTAGATTCATAAAAAAAAAATTGTTGTTTTCAAAAACCCTTTTTATACATTCACAATATATCGAATGGAATTATGATAGAATGTAGATTCATGAGGATAGATAGGATGCAATAAGAATTCAATAGTATCTCTATATTCTGATTTATTGTAAGGGATAAATTTCATAGATGGGCAATACCAGTTCGCAATTACCAAATTTATGTATACATGGAATAAGATTAACTTGTAAAGAATGTTAAAACAATAACAAGGAATTTAGAATTGAACGTTTATCATATCATTAAATTGAATTTCATCAGTTATAACACGGCGTAGTACGTTCGATAAGATAAAGAATCCTCCTAAAAGCACTGGTGACACTTCCCCAAATAATGGGACCGAAGCCCAAGTCTCATTTCTCAACCCCCAAGTACGCGAGCCAAACCAAGCATCAACGTATCAAAGCCGACAGCACAAAGCACCAAGCCACAGCCACAGCCACGGAGAGGAGCATCCGGCTGTAGTCCAAAACCAGTATCGGTTTTGGAGGGCACTGCTAGGCACGGGTAAGTAAAACTGTATCCATAAAAACCGGCACTACCTTACAAGCACTGAAATAGGGCACGCGTAATCCCAGTTCCTTTATAACGCAATAATCAAGGCACAAGAAAGGGGGGGAGGTGCTGTCTAAAAGGAATGATAGGATCTGGGTAAAATCTCGACCGAATGCTCCACGAAGGTCGCTGGAAAGCGCAACGTGACAGACTGCGCATGGCCAGGCAGAGCAAGATTCGAGGAGGAGATCGGGTTCTGGTAATCGTTTGTGTAAATGCATTATATTGCAAGGAGCCTCCGTTCCAAAATTGGATTGAAACAATTCTGATCTTTTCGGATATCAAAAGTAACTGATGTCAAGTTCATTAAGTAATATTAAGAAATTAGGTAAAATGGAGTGAACATATGGCATATAACACCACTCGTGTAGACTCTGGTTAACAACTAGAAGGTTCCTGTGGTTACGCGCACATCAATCCATGAAGATTGGGTGATATCAAATCTAACTCTATGCTATGTTTATCGGGAAGCATAGCATTAGACAGATTCTCGGATTTAGGTAGGTTATTCATCTCTTCTGGGTAATACCATACAGTCAAGAACTTCAGAAACAGGAAAAGGCATTACTTCCGGTTGTTTCACAATCGCAACAATTTCCCAAGAACTTCTTGCATTTAAAAGTGATTGTATTAGGTTGGTAATAATTTATATTAATGGCTCAACTTAAATAAAACAAAATGGAAATTGACCTACTTCCTCATCGTTGAACTACAAGTCTGATCTAAACAAATTGTAACAAGAATTCCCATTAGAGTATTATATCTAAATAAAGACTTGACTGATTAATTTCCGATTCTACTGGAATGTAATTAAGGAAAAGGGAAAGTAATAACGAATTGATAAACTGTGTCTTCAACCAATTATGAAGGAGTCACTCAGACTTAGAGATCGCTCTTGTCGACTCATAGACAATTGTGAATATTTTTTGTTTCTCTTTACGGAATGTTGCTTCGTTGGGTCTCAATCTAAATAGATCCTTAGAAGGGATTTCCTCTCATTCCTAAACTTCAGATCTGCAGTATTACACAATGATATCTCTACGTTGTAAATATGTTAAGCAGGGATAGACGATAATACTTAGACTATTCTAACGATGATAGCATACAGGGTAATTATGTGAACTAATCATTCAACTAAATTCAACCCTTGCGCACACACATCAAAAGCAAAATTTCTTTCGAAAATAATTACATAAATTTTCAATACAAGAAGATGATGTCGTCATTCTATTCGATGCTCTTATTTGGCTGATCATTATATAAGACCAATCATTATCGAATCCAACTAGTTATGATCGCAGGTACTGTAATTTAAAGACAGATCTGAATATTGAATAATTTGATATTGCATTCTAGGTTCTGCCATTGGAAAGCTTACGCAAATGATGGAGTGTAATACAGCCCAAGGAATAAAAATTTCCCATATCAGTAATGGAAATATATAGCAACAAGACATTACTGCACATTACAATATACCAGTCGTTAAATCGAATAATTTGATATTGCATTCTAGGTTATGCCATTGGAAAGCTTACGCAAATGATGAAGGAGTGTAATACAGCCCAAGGAATAAAAATTTCCCATATCAGTAATGGAAATATATAGCAACAAGACATTACTGTACATTACAATACACCAGTCGCTAAATAGATGAGTCTACAGACTGAACGCCTTGGGCAACGAGGAACCACTCAAGGAAACGAGGGTTAAACATGAATTCAACATAATTTTTTCATAAATAACTCAACAATTTTATTCCAATGAATAGATCAATCTCGAATGAAATTACCTCACCCATACCTCCCAACCAACATTAGGGGTACTCTTCTTCCCCTGTACCACAAAGGGGCCATGCACACAAACCAGAGAAGGCTATCTCTGAGCTGGCCTCGCATAGTCGAGCTACCACTCTCTATCCGAGCTAGGTATCCCAACTCCCACAAGAAAAATCAGTCAAGAGTTAATCCGACAGCGTAACCTTATGCGTCGCCCGATCCCTTGGCTGCACCAAAACTTCATTTAATTAATTAATTTAATTTTCCAATTTCTTTCACACACCTAAAAGCATTCCTAGAAACGATCCTCGATGTTCCTTTATTCCCCGACATTCCCTTAATGATTGATGTCTTTCTTAAAGCTTAGTTGAGTTCGAAAATGGAAACTTCTCTAGACTATATTCCGTCCTAAGTTCCACATTCATTTTGCAATTAAGTTTCCCCTATTTGTCTAAGTTCGAATTTAGCAAGTTTTGCACATAAACACAATTAATCTTTTTAAATAATTTAATCCTCCATTAATTTCTAAACTTAATTTTTACCCCTACTTTTCTTCATCCCCCCTTTATTAATTGCTTAATTCATTTTTCGTTCTTATGTCCTACTTAGACGTAGCCTTAAATTCAACTAAGCTTAACAAAATTGTGCTTAAGGGAATTTTATAATTTCTAAACTTTGCTCATGCAACAATTATCTTAAGGTTGACCAAATCAAAACGAGATGTGGTTTTCTAGGTACCTAGGTTCACTGACTCACCAATGTTAACAACTGAGATGTTCCCTTCAAAATGAACTACGTGCTCCAAGGGTGCCACTCGCCTTCACTCATGTTTCATGTATGTGACGTGCCCTTCAAGACGCACTACATGCTCCAAGGGTGTCACTCTCCTTTTGAATGATTTTGGTAGACATCAATCCCTTGGATTCAATACTCTATTAGGCGACCTCATGGGCGACTAAGGGCCTATAAGGAATAAGTACCCTGACTTATTGCATGCCCCTTAGAATCATAGTGCGATTGTCACAGTATTCCCTCATGACATCATGGATCTCTCAAACTAGGTAATCGTTAACCTATAGTTTGAGGCACGACGAGAGTGCTAATAGGATGTGGCAGAGCTGCTGCCACACCTCTCCCTCAATATTTTTGGTTGTCGTGCGTGACCCCTTTACTCCAAATGTGAGTCTGGTTATCAAGCTATTGTCATCCTGCATATATGAATGAAATAATTCAGTGATCCATAATCAACATCATAATATACCATTCATATGTCACATATGCAATAACATAAATACGAAAAAGCATAAACAGTCCACTCCCTGACTCGATCCAAAGTCCAAGGAGGTCCATCGATGCCATCAACATCCGTAATCATTTCAGAGTCCCGCACACTCAGGAGAATCCATTCAAAATCACTCGTTGATATAAATATAATCAAATAATTTATCATTATATCCACAACATCATCATAATCGAAAAGAGAAATAGTTAATCATATAAGGAACTAGATCACTTGCACGCAAGTGTTCTCAAAGAATAAGTCCAATCAGGTTTTCACAAGAGGAAGATGTTACAATAACATCCCGAAGCCAATTGAATTTTATTGTGATCTAGGTGGATCTCGATGGCCATCCACCTTTTCCATTGACTCAACATTTCGAGCCCATGGTTTTAATAAACCGTGATATTCACCCTTTTGATGGGGAATGGAATGTAATACCATGTTTATTTGTTAATTAAAGACATTATGTAATGATTTCCTAGTGGTCTTATATGCATTCCTACATCATAGCATTGATGCACCATATCCCATTAGAAATCCGCAGTTAAGCGTTCTCAGGCTAGAATTCCTAGTGTTTTACATGCCTATGGCATTTTATAAACTTATATTAATTTATCCCATATGCATCATGGGAATTGTTCTCCTCTTACTCTCTCATATATAATTGAGGTGAAGGAGGCCCTTTAAGGATGCAATGGAGTGTCATGTGAACATTTTTGTGAATGAAGCATAGCCAACACTCTTTCTTTTAAGAGATAAGCTATCCCATTCTTACCGTTTATGTTCTACAATGATTTTCTCTTTTATTCATTAATATAAGTTGGGGTTCACTATGTCTCCTTATTTCTTGCATTATCTTTGTGCATTTCCTTGTCATATCTCTATTATATTTCTATCTTCATGGAATTCTCAAAATAATATGGATCGATGGTATCAAATAAGTCTTCTCCTTGTCTTTTTTCAGAGCATGTCCCCGATGAGGTTAGTGTTGATGATTACAACTGCGAGAGACATCATCCAAGAAACATACTGAGTGAGTCGGTCTTAGAGAGAGCCCATAAGTTGGGTGTGCCCATGAGATCGGTGTGTTGTTCCTCTATGAAACAGAGAAGGAACAGTGTGTGTACCCCTGTGTGGGGTGAGGAAACCCATGAGTTAGGTGCGCCCATGATATGGGTGTGTGGTTCCTCTCTAATATAGAGATGGAACGTTGTGCCTCTATGTGAGGTGGTGAAGCCCACGAGTTGGGTGTGTGGTTCCTCTCTAAGATGGATATGGAATGTTGTGTTCCCCTGTGTAGGGAAGCCCATGAGTTGGGTATGTGGTTCCTCTCTGAGATAGAGATGGAATTTTGTGTGCCCCTGTGTGGGGAAGTCCATGATTTGGGTCTATCATTTTGAGACAGAGATGAAACGATGTATTTTCCTCGTCTATGCAGAGATTTGACATGTTGTGATGCTCCACATGATTCTCTTGTGTAACACAGTGAGAAAGAGATCTACTGAGTTGGATGGGCCTATGGCTGAGCACAGGTGAACGTGATCCTAGTGGTTGAGAACTAGTGAGTGTGGTTATCCTGTGAGACACAGTGAGATAGAGATGTGGACATCCATGTGGCTGAGCACAGATGGATGTGCCCCTAGTGGTTGAACACTAGTTGGTGTATGAGATCCCTTGTTATATTATAAAGGAGTCAGACTTACCTGTAACCATATTTGTGATGTAAAGGGTACAGGTCGGCCCCACCATAAAGTAAACGATAATTAATATGGTAATTATTAATTATATTATGAGTTATTAAGGCCTTTGTGCCAATATACACTACTGTTGACAGGTTCAGTCTAATATAAATAAAGGTAAATTCCCCATTCAGAAATATATCATAAGTGTGAGTTTGGAAATTTCCTCAAACACTTGTTCTTGGGAAAAGTGTGCACCACTCTTAGGCACTAGTATTCTAGGGGTTGTGAGAACCCTCTTGTGTGTTGGGTCTTTATCATGCTGGAGGTATTTATATTGAAGAATATAGCAAAGGATTGGCTAAGTTTTCTTCCTTTGTTGAGAAGGGTTTCTGAGGATACTTCTTGTCTACTTGTGCATGGTGTTTCTTCTTATGATGTTGGGTGCTACAAAAAATTGTTTATGGTTTAAGTAAAATGATAACAATGGAATGAACTTCATGCTTAAGCCTATTTTATTTAAAAATCAACATGGTATCAGAGCATAGGTCTTGAAGAACCCATTGCACAAGCTTCTACCAGTCATCCCTCCTCTATTGTAGAACTGTACGACCCTCCTAGGGTTTCCAGAAAATCTGTATGACCCTGTTCTTTTGGGTGTTTCATCACTTCACACCTGGATGTTGGGGAAAAAATTTTGACAGGAGTGTTCTACCTCCTTCATCACACCTCCAGAAACTCTCAAAGTGAAATTCTGAAAATTTTGGATTTTTGGCCCTAGGGTTTCTAGGATTCCGCAAATTTCTACAGATTTCTGGTTTTAGGGTTTCTGCAACTCTTTGAAGAATCCTTCAAGATTACCTGTGTTATTATGACATTCAAGGCTTATTGTTGGCATTCATAATCCCAACAAAACCTAAAATTGCTAGCCTAGCCTAGCCATTAGGTTTTCTATGTTAAATTATGAGCTTGATTTCTTATGAGGATTAATTCTTTTATTTTATTCAACACTTTGATTCCATATTAATACACTTCAACAATACTAAATCATAACCGAATAGAAATAACTATGTATATAATTAAGCATGCACATCAACAACACATATACCTTGGGAAAACCTTGTATATGGAGAAAAACCCCAGCAATCGATATTCCTTTATTGCATTAATAATGTAATATCACTTAAAAATATACACCATGAATGTTATGATCTTAAAGAGCTCTCCAAGATGACTCTGACCTGACAAAGGCCTAAGAGACCTTGCTGAAATACACCTCTGATATGTTGCCTCTATTGTTGATATACAACACTGATATGTCACTGATATATTCCTCTGATATGAAACCTCTATTGTTGATATACAACACTGATATGCTTCTTTGGTATGTTGCTCTTTATCACTGATATGTGCCTCTATTTGTTCATCCTTAACCTCCATATCAAATTGTGTTGAAGAGAGGGGTCGACCTCTCATTATATAGGCTGAAGAGGAGAAGAGGAGAGGCTCTAAATAGTAACTTGTTTGCATACTTTAATCATAACTCAACATCATACTTTAGTTCAAACATAGAACTAGACTTTAGACTGGTACACTTTAGTTAAAAAATAGAACTAGACTTGAGACTTCAGTTACAACTCAACATTACACTTTAGTTCGAAAATAGAACTAGACTTGAGACTTCAGTTACAATTCACCATTAAACTTTAGTTCGAAAATAGAACTAGACGTGAGACTTTAGTTACAACTCATCATTACACTTTAGTTCAAAAATAGAAATAGACTTGAGACTTCAGTTACAAATGAGCATTACACTTTAGATCAAAAATAGAACTAGACTTGAGACTTTAGTTACAACTCAACATTACACTTTAGTTCAAAAATAGAACTAAACTTGATACTTCAGTTACAACTTGACTCTTGACAAGGCAATTTGAAATTCTCTTCATGGTGGATAATGTTACACATGCCAATGCACTAGATCAATACATTTATATCATTTTCAATATTAGGAATATCGTTTGTTTCTAGCTCATAGGAATTTTATATTCAACCTAAATTTTTCTAGATGCCTTGAATTTTGCTCATGGAAAACAAGGTCTGAATAGGTTCACATAGGTTGTATGTTCCCCCTGACTTTTGCACTAGTCTATCTATGCTCACGGAGGTTGTATGTTCCCCCTGACATTTTCACTAGACTGTCTATGCTCACAGAGGTTGTACGCTCCCCTTTACTTTTTCATTAGACTCACATAGCATCTCGTTCATCCTAAATTTTGGTTTGACTCACATAGCTTGTACGTTCTGCCTGGCTTTTGTTAATACCTCACAAGAGTGGTTGATTCTCCAAATCTCCCTGGCTAGCCTTAAGGTGGCCCATATGGCCTCTCATTGGAGAATGACTATTGATGTTGCCAAATTTAACACTCCCTATCAGCGAGGGAGTCATTCTCAGCCACACAAAGCTTGCCTCTCCGTTGCACAATCTGTCTCAAGGTCAGAGGCTTGGTCAGGATATCATCTACCTACTCGCTCGTGGATATGTACTATAACTTTACATTTTTTCTTTGGATCAAGTTTTGGATGTAGTAGTACCTCATGTCAATATGTTTTGACCTGTCGTGAAATACCAGGTTCTCTGTCAATTTTATGCAACTTTGATTATCATAGTGAACCACTGTCGTCTCGAGCTTGTCACCAAACAACCCAGAAATCAATTTTCTGAGCCATGCTGCTTCCTTGCTAGCATCACTTTATGCATTGTACTTAACCTCTATTGTACTATGTGCAATGGATCCCTGCTTCCGGATTGACCAAGAGATCATATCAGATACTAAAATGAATCAGTATCCATAAGTACTCTTCCAATCCACTGGGCTTCATGCCCAGTCAACATCTGCATACCCATGCATAAATAAACCACCACTAGATGTATATCTCAGAAAATAAGTAATTGTCCCTATAAGATATATCAAGATGTGTTTTACTTCCACCCAGTGTCTCTGTCTCGAGTCAGTCATGAACTGACTCATTGCAATCACTGCATAACATATATCTGGTCTAGTGTGGATCATGTACATCAATGATCCAATCAATTTCTTATACATGGTGGGATCCACCAAATCTGAACCTGTATTGAGATCATGCATCTTCCTTAGGTTGGTAATCATCAGAGTAGACATGGATTTGCAATCCATCATACCAAACCTCTTTAGTAATCCATTTTGTATTTTCCTTGTGCCAGAAATATCTCACCCTGTCTTTTCCATACTTCCAATCCTAGGAAGTAGTGCATCAAGCCTAAGTCTTTCATCTTTATTTTTGAGGTTAGATCCCTCTTACACTGGGGTATTAGCCCTTCATATCCTATTATAAAGAGATATTCAACATACAGGATTAGTATAACAGGTTGGTTACCTCTTACCTTGAAGTACATATTTTCATCATTATCACTTTTCTGAAAGCCCAGGCTTTTAAGAAAGCCATAAATCCTGTCATACCAAACTCTCGGAGCCTACTTAAGACCATACAAGGCCTTCCTTATCTTGAATACATGAGTTCCTTTGTTATGCAGTATAAAACCATCTAGTTGTTCCACAAAGACCTCTTGTTCAATCTTTCCATTCAATAATGTTTTTTTTACATCCATCTGATGTAGCTTCCAACCAAGAACGAGAGCTAAAGCAATAATAGTTTGAATCGAGGTATACCTGGCTACAGGGAAAAAGTCTCTTCGTAGTCGATTCCTTATTTCTGAGTGAATACTCTAGCTACAAATATTTCTTTGAACTTTTCCACACTTCCATCAGTTGCGTGTTTGATCTTATAGATCCATTTGGAAGAAACCATTGATTTGTCTTTTGGCCTCGACACAATGTCCCAAACATTGTTCTTTATAATAGACGTGTATTCCTCAAGCATGGCATCCTTCCATACTTGTAATTTATCTTCTTCTTCAAATGAAGAAGGTTCAGCATCACTAATGCTGCTCATCAGTGCAACATAGCCTCCAAACTTATGAGCCCTCTTCCTTTCCCTGAAATTTCCTTTGGGAGAAATTATCCTTTCTGCTTCTTGCACTATCTCTTTAAGCCACCCTGGCTTCCTTTTGGTTGAAGGTTCTTCAAGATATCTTTATAAAACTTCAGCAGCTTCTAGGGGCTCATTACTTGGCCCTTCACGAGGTTCCTCCCTCTGATCATCCGACGCTTCATTTTTAGAAGAGGGTGAAGCTAGTTGAATTGCTTTTGATTCTTGTTGAAGCTCTCTGGATTTCTTAAATGCAGCTTCCTCATGGAATGTCACATCTCTTCTTACCTCTATTTGCCTCTAACCTGGTACATAAATCATGTAAGCCTTGGAGTTCTCACTGTACACCACAAAACCCCTTTCTTTCCCAAGGCTTCCATATTTGTTCTCTTTTCCTTAGGGACATGAATATACACATGACACCCAAATTCCTTAGATTCCCTACTTTAGGTTTGATCACTCAGAAGACCTATTTAGGAGTCTTGTCCTTCAAGATCGCATGTGGACATATGTTTTGAATTTACACGGCAGTGAAGGTAGCTTCTTCCCATAAAGAATTTGGCAAATCCTTGTCAAACATCATTGCTTTCATTGCCTCACAATTTGTCTTGTTTTTCCTTTCAGCAACTCCATTTGTTGAGGGTTATATGGCACAGTCAACTGTCTCTTGATTCCTGATGAATTGCAGAAATCCTCAAACTAGAGAGATTCAAACTCTCCTCTATTGTCTGTTCTAAGGATTTTGATGTGTTTTTGTGTCTTCTTTTCAATAAAGGATTTATACTCTTTGAATTTATCAAATGTGTCACTTTTAGATCTAAGGAAATATATCCAACATTTTCTTGAGTAATCATCAATAAAAATGACATAATACAAACAACCACTGAGTGAGGGAGATGACATGGGAGCACATACATCAGAATGAACTAGATCTAAGATGCCTTGAGCTATGTTGTCACTACTAGGAAATTATTTCTTTATATTTTTACCTAGCATGCATCCCTTACAAATTTCATTTTTACTAAGAGAAATAGAGGGCATGCCACATACCATGTTTTGTAGATCTGGAAGAGCTTTGTAATGAATATGTCCAAGTTTTCTGTGCCACAACTTGTTGGATCTAGTCGCATCATGAGCCAATGCCTGAACTAACTGTCCTGACATGATGTATAGTCCTCCACTGCGAGTTCCAATGGGTTATGTTGTACTTATGTGGCTACCTTTAGCCCATAGTAGTGCCTTGTTGTCCTTGAAGATCACCCAATATCCCTTTTCCTCAAGTGTTGCAACTGATAGTACATTCTTATTGAGCCCTAGAACATATAATACTTCATCAACATGAAGTCTAGCCCTAGATTCCAATATGAAGGAGATAGATCCTACTCCCTCTATCTTGTAACATTTTTCAAATGTCCAAGCTCAACATGCTCTACAAAATATTTTGCCTCAAAATATGAGAGGATCTGCTTCTACCCTTTCATGTGCTTTGATGCACCATTGTCTACTAACCAAGTTTTTGGCCCCGTGAAAACTGAACTGAATAAGGAAGAAACCAAGTAATATTATTTTCTATTTTCTTTCTCATTAGAAGGAATTCTCTGATTTCTTTTGGATTCACCATCCTCAGCAGTTGAGGCATGATGTTTCCCTTTCCTTGGATATTTCTTTCTAAAGCAACAATCTTTAGCAAAATGACCCAACTTATTACAACTAGAGAATTTAATCTTAGATGTATCAATATTCTTTCCTTTGAATGTACCTTTGGTGTTTGGCTTCCTCTACGAGCCTTTATTTCTTCTTTCCCTTGAATCTTGATGCTAAAGATCAGTGCTTTTATTTTGTTGGCTGGCTTCTGGTAGTTGTGCAACTCTCCTCCCAAAGGAAATGATGCCATAACCTCTCAAACGTGGGATGAATATCTCTCCCAGTTACATTGGATAAGAAGGTCTCCCGTGAAGAAGGAAGAACGTAAAAAATGGCTTGCACTAAATCAATATCATCCACTATCAGCCCTATGACCAAAAGATGATATCTGATCTGGGTTATCCTGAAACAGAAAGATTCCACTGATTCAACTTTCTCCATATTCAAATACTTAATATCATTCTTAAGTGTCCTCTTCTAACTTGGAGCATGTTTCTCATAGATATTCACCAAGGTATCCATACAGTCCTTCGCAGTCGTTAACGAAGTCATTGCATGCATTATACTGTCTTTGACTGAGTCAAAGATGATTCTCTTGGATTTTTCTTGACTCATCCTGAAGGCATCTCTTCCTGCATTATTAATGGGTTCCTCCACCACTGTGGTCACATATTGCTCAAGATCATTCTCCTGCAAGATATTTTTTATCTAGAGCTTCCACACATTGAAGTTGGTAGCTCCTTCGATCCTATCCTCGGCCTTGACTGAAATGGAGGATGCCATGGAATTCACACTGGAAACTTAATCATGCTAGATTGGATCTGTGTGTATCTTTTGTTTCACTTCAACACTCTTAACACACGCTAAGCTCTGATACCATGTTAAATTATGGGCTTGATTTCTTATGCGGATTAATTCTTTTATTTTCTTCAACATTTTGATTCCATCTTAATACACTTCAATAATACCAAATCATAATTGAATAGAAATAATTATGTAGATAAGTAAGCATGCACATCAACAACACATATACTTTGGGGAAACCCAATATAGGGACAAAAACCCCAACAAATGATATTCCTTTATTGCATTAATAATGGAAGATCACTTACAAATATCCACCATGAATGTTCTTCTCTTAAATAGCTTGCCAAGATGACTCTGACCTGACAAAGACCTAAGATACCTTGATGAAATACACCTCCGATATGCTTCCTTTATTGTTGATATACAACACTGATATGTTGTTGATGTACACCTCTGATATGAAGCCTCTATTGCTGATATACAATACTGATATGATTCTTTGGTATGCTACCTCTTTATCACTGATATGTGCCTCTATTGCTTCACCCTTAACCTGCATATCAAACCATGTTGAAGATAGGGGTCAACCTCTTCTTATATAGGCTAAAGAGGAGAAGAGGAGAGGCTCGAAATAGTAACTTTTTTGCATGCTTTAATCATAACTCAGCTTCATACTTTATTTCAAACTTAGAACTAGACTTGAGACTGGTACACTTTAGTTTGAAAATAGAACTAGACTTGAGACTTCAGTTGTAACTCAGCATTACACTTTAGTTCAAAAATAGAACTAGACTTGAGACTTTAGTTACAACTCAACATTACACTTTAGTTCAAAAATAGAACTAGACTTGAGATTGGTATGCTTTAGTTCGAAAATAGAACTAGACTTGAGACTTTAGTTACAACTCAACATTACACTTTAATTCGGAAATAGAACTAGACTTGAGACTTAAGTTACAACTCAACATTACACTTTAGTTCAAAAATAGAACTAGACTCAAGACTTTAGTTACAACTCAACATTACACTTTAGTTCAAAAATAGAACTAGACTTGAGACTTTAGTTGCAACTAGGCTCTTGACAAGGCAGTTCAAAATTCTCTTCATGGTGGATAATGTTACACGTTCCAACGCACTAGATCAATACATTTATATCATTTGCAATATTAGGAATATCGTTTGTTTCTGTCTCATAGGAATTTTATATTCAACCTAGCTTTTTCTATATTCCTTTACTTTTTCTCATGGCTCACAAGGTTTTACTAGTCTCACAGAGGTTGTACATTCCCCCTGACTTTTGCACTAGTCTGTCTATGTTCACAGAGGTTGTACATTCTGTTAAGCCCTAAATAGTGGCTCATTACCCCTTAATTTGGGCATATTACATTAGTAATGTTATTTTATTTATGTCGTCTTTAATCCATTAGTTGTAATTATACCTCCTAGTCTCCTATATATACCAAGGAGACATTTTCATTTGGAATCATCTTGGAATTGAAAATTTATGTGGGCATAAGGAGGTTTCCTCCTCGAAGAGTCTTATTATCTGAATTTCTCTCTTTTTCAAGGCGTTGAGTACTTATTTTGAGGATTTTCTATGCTATATTAATATTTGGTTCTTAACATATGGTATCAGAGCTCAAGGTCTTGGGGTTTCGTTGCTACATATGAAACACCTTGGCATTTTTGCTATAAATTTTTTTCTACAATGATTCAGAAGGAATGTATTGGAGACTATTTACTAGACGGATCAAGGTACATTGGGTTAAAATTTCAGCTCATGAGGCCTTATACTTTCGGAGATACATCCTTTCTAAGATAGGGTTCTTGAATCATCCTGAATTGAGTCATTGCGGAATTTTCTCTATAAAATTGTTTCTGTAATGTTTCAGACCTTGAAATATGGAGGGTATTCACAAAAATTAGTAAGGTATATGTGATAACAATTTCATATTCTAGGTAATCTCAAATTGTTAGATACACCCTATGGAATATAGGGTATCTGACTAGTCCTATTGACTAGTCTCAAGTAGGTGTTACGTGTAAAAAAATCATAACTTATTCCTAGAGTATCCAAATTGAGTGAGACACATTTCATTGGATAGAGGACAGACCGTAGTAGTTATGGTATGAGTTTCAGAATTTTATATCAATTATTTTGTTCAGGGAACTCTATACAAGTGACATCTCCTGGAAAGGAAACAAATCAGCAAGTTGTGGGGAAGTTACCATAAATTCCACTTAGCACATCCAATTTTAATCATACCTATCATTGCAGAGAAAAAATATTAGAGACCTACAAAAAAGAAAATTTCATACTCAGAAAGGCCGAAATTTTTGAGATACAATAAAAGGAAGATTGTCTTACAGAACCACCTCAAAATCAAGGTTTAAAGTGATACTTGGCCAACATGCCACCAAAAAAGGTAACTTATACACCAAATAAGCCTCCAGAAAATCATACTTGGACTCTTGATGAAGGTGAAGAAATGCGTAGGGACATAAATGATTTACAAAAGAAGACAGTAACAAATGATGAACTAGAAGAGGTGGAAGCTAAGTTGGAGGCAATAAATACTAAGATGGATGGTTTAAAAGAGGAGATCATGGAAGGATTGAAAAAATTTGTAATAGAGAGGACACCTGAAACTGAAAATGTATCCCATGAAATTCATGATGAGGACACAAGGAAGGTGAATCAAGAATGGAGAAACTCAAACTTTGGGTTGAAGACCAACCACGTTCCTAAGATTGATATGAGGAAGTTTGATGGCAAGGACCCTATCACATGGATACTTCAAATGGAGCAATTCTTTGATCTACATAATGTGTCGCATACACAAAAGGTACGAATTTCTTCTTTATATTTAGAACCCAATCAATTTGTATGGTATCGATGGATTTGTTCTCGCAAATCACTCCTCACTTGGACAATTTTCACAGAAGAAATGATAGCACACTATGAGAATACAAGGAGCAATACCTTCTTTATCCAATTGATAAATCTCAAGAAAAAGGGTTTAGTTACATAGCACATTGAGAACTTCCAAAGATTGAATATAAAGGTAACAAATATTCTATATGAGCACTTGATTGATGTATTCATAGGAACTTTAAGGGATAACATTCAACATGAGGTTCACCTTTGGGAACCCAAATCATTGGAGAATGCATTTAGGGTGGCTAGTAATGTTGAAAGTAAAAATATGGATATGGCTACTAGAAGGACCAATGCTAACATATATAGACAGAATAATGCTCCTTCTTCTAAAACACCTCAACCTACAAGGTTGACACCTCAACAATTAGAGGAAAGAAAAGAAAAATGTTTATGCTTTAATTGTGACAAGAAGTACAGTTAGGGACATATGTGTGGTGAGAAGAAATTATTCTACATAGATTGTGAATAGGAAGAAGAACAAGAACAAGAACCATCTCAAGATGAAAACGTAGAAGCAATTTCATCTGAAGTGTTGACTCCCATGATATCGTGTAATGCATTGGATGGAATTAGCACTCCTCAAACCCTCAAGATCGAAGGATATATCAAAAAGAAAAAGGTAATAGTCCTAATTGATTATGGCCATACTCATAATTTCATTCACTATAAATTAGCCAAATCTCTCAATTGCTTTGTATATCCAGCACCAGAGTTTCAAGTAATGATTGTAGATGGAGGAACTATCAATTGCTCAAGAAAATGCAATAAGATCAATTTTACTATGGGGGAATATGTAATGAATAGTCCAATGATTGCTATACCCATGGGTGGTGTTGATGTTGTACTAGGAATCCAATGGTTACAATCATTAGGAACAA
>JZKD02S2328052.1:157148-181805 GCA_000966675.3 Picea glauca
TTTGGCCTTACAAATGCACCTTCCACATTCCAAGGGTTGATGAATTCCATTTTCAAGCCCTTCCTTCGAAAATTTGTGTTAGTATTTTTTGATGATATAGTAATCTATAGCAAGTATCAGGAGGATCATGTGCCACATGTTGACAAGGTGCTACAACTACTAAAGGAGGAACAACTATATGCCAAAACATCCAAATGTTTCTTTGGAGTGAAGGAGGTAGAGTATTTGGGTCATATTGTATCTCATGAAGGCGTCAAGGTAGACCCTAACAAGATTAAGACCATGATGGACTGGTCGATTCCCAAAACATTGAATAATATTAGAGGATTTTTGGGTTTGACAGGTTACTACCACAAGTTTTTTCAGCACTATGGAAGAATAGAAGCACCTTTAACGACACTAACTAAGAAGGATGCATTTTCATGGACTCCATAGGAAACTAAAGCTTTTGATCAAATTAAAGAGCTGATGTGCAAAGCTCCTATCTTGACCACTCTAGACTTCACAAAAACCTTTATTGTGGAATGTGATGCCATGAGAAATGGAATTGGTGTTGTCCTAATGTAATAAGGAAGGCCCCTGGCTTGTGAAAGTCAACCACTAAAGGGAAAGGACTTAAACAAACCCATTTATGAGAAGGAAATGATGGCAATACTACATGCATTGAAGAAATGTTGTCCTTACGTAATAGGTAGGCACTTCAAGGTCAAAACAGATCATGATAGTCTTAAATACTTCTTGGAACAAAGACTGTCTTCAAAAGAACAACAAAAATGGGTAACTAAGATATCGGGTTATGATTTTGAAATAGTCTATAAAAAAGGGAAGAAAAATGTTGTGGAAGATACACTCTCAAGGAAGGATGAAGATGTTGAGGCCTTTCTCTATGTTATCTTGATCATCCAATCCGATTGGATAATAGAAGCAAGGGATGAATGGAAGAATGATGAAAAAGTGTGGAATCTCATTCAACAGTTGCAACAGGATTCTAGTACATAAGATAAATTTCCATGGAAAAATGATTCACTATAGTACAAATATCGCTTATATTTATGTAATAACTCCCAACTCAAACAAAAGGTACTATTGGAATTGCACACCTCTCAAGAAGTAATTTTTTTTAGATGTCCTTAAAATTAATTTTTAAGGGTTTGTGGTAGAATGTTTGGCTTGACTACAAAATAAGGTGGAAAAAATTAAGACCCCGGATCTTTTACAACCGTTAGCCATCCCAAGTCAGTGTTGGGAGGAGGTTTCCATGGATTTCATCATAGGGTTACCGAAGTCTGAAGGAAAGAGTTTCATCATGGTGATTGATGATAGACTGACCAAGTATGCACACTTTTGTACACTCTCTCGTCCCTTCAAAGCCGATACAATTTCCATTGCATTCAACGAGACATTTCAAAAGCTACATGGAAGCCCAAAGATTATTACAAGTGACAGAGATCCCATCTTCACTAGACATTTTTGGACATAATTATTTTTGTGTTTGGGTACTCAATTGGCTCATAGGTCATCCTATCACCTTCAATCTAATGAAAAAACCCAGATAGTGAATAAATGTCTGGAAGGCTACCTTCATTGCTTTGTCTCTGATAAACAAACACAATGGCTCAAATGGTTACCCTTGGCAGAATGGTGGTATAACACTTCCTTTCATACTGCAACAAAAATGACACCATTTATGGCACTTTATGGATACCATGCTCCTTCCATCACTTCTTGTCTAAAAGAATAATCTAAGGTTCAAGCAGTTGAAGATCACATCGAGCATCAACAACAAGTTCTCCAAATATTAAAGTACAACCTGACCATGGCACAAAATCGCATGAAACAACAAGTAGATCAACATCGTAGTGAAAGAAGTTTTGAAGTAGGGGATTAAGTGTTTCTAATACTACAACCATACAAACAGATGTCCCTCGATCAAGCCAAGAAGTATAATAAATTATTACCAAAGTACTATGGCCCTTATAAGGTGTTTCAAAAGATTGGTACTATGGCATACAAATTGGAGTTGCCTGCATCTTCACGAGTACACCCAGTTTTCCATGTTTCGTGCTTAAAGAAGGTTATATGTGACAAGATCCCAGTTCAAACTATATTTCCAAAACTTGACACGGAAGGAAAAATCATATTGGAGACTAAAGCCATCACTAACAAAAGAATTTTCTAGCTAAGGAATAGATCCATTTGAGAGTATCTCATTAAATGGAGGAAACTACCAGCTGAAGATTTCACTTGGGAAGATGAGCATTTCATACAGAAGCATCCAAATTTACTCAAGCATTGCAGACAACACTTGTGTCAAGGGGAGGAATATGTTAAGCCCTAAATAATGGCTCATTACCCCTTAATTGGGGCATATTGCATTAGTAATGTTATTTTATTTATGTTGACTTTAATCCATTAGTTGTAATTATACCTCCTAGTCTCCTATATATACCAAGAAGACATTTTCATTTGGAATCATCTTGGAATTGAACATTTATGTGGGCATAAGGAGGTTTCCCCCTCAAAGAGGCTTATTATCTGAATTTCTCTCTTTTTCAAGGCGTTGAGTACTTATTCTAAGGTTTTTCTATGCTATATTGATATTTGGTTCCTGACACGTTCCCCCTGAATTTTGCACTAGACTGTCTATGCTCACAGAGCTTGTACGTTCCCCCTTACTTTTGCATTAGACTCACATAAGATCTCGTTCATCCTGACTTTTGGTTTGACTCACAGATGTTTTACGTTCTCCCTAGATTTTTTCAATACCTGATAAGATTGTTTGATTCTCCAAATCTCCCTGGCTAGCCTCAGGGTGCCTCGTATGGCCTCTCATTGGAGAATGACTGTCGATGCTACCAAATTTAACATTCTAGCCGAGTTGACAAGGGTTTGTGAAGAATATAAAATTATGGTGACACCATGGCTACCTTCTTCATGAAGATGTCAGAGGAAAGAGATCAACCAGGTGCCATTGGAGAAATCATATCAGCACCCTCATGTCTTCACTTGTATATATGTTATTTGTATCATTTTCATGAGGGTAATTGCAGGAGGAAGGAACCTTTGTTGAATTCATGAATCTAGAGGGATCTTAGTGCATTCAAAAGAACAACGCACTCTAAGTGAAGACTCCAGGTTTGATTGTTTTTTATTTATCATGCCTCTAACCTACATTTTTAAAGTTTTCTACATTACAAGTAGGTGTTGTAGCTGTGACAACAATCCTTAAATTAATTTGATTCTATAGATGTACTCATTATTACCCTTTAGGAGATATTCTTGTTTTTGTTTCCTTTCATTTGTTTTCTTGTTCCAGGCAAGTTAACAACAAAGGAAGATGGTTATACTTCAGACTTCAGAGGGAGTCAAAACTATTTGAGAATGAGGAAGAACATAACCATCATTGAGGAAACCAATGCAATAATGCATGATCAAAATATTTCTATGATCCTATGGGAAGAAGCATGCATGACACAATATATGTTAGGAACATGAGTCCTCACCAGATTTTTAAGAACATAACTCCCGAAGAAGTCTTCATCGGAGTGAAGCTGGAGATTGAACACTTCAGGATATTTGGATACCTAATGTATTTTCATGTACCCAAATATAATAGGTGCAAGCTATACCCTTCAGGAAGAAAGGATACATTTATGGGATAACCATCAATATTCAAAGAAATATCAGATCTACATCTCTCGTCAGGGAAAGATTGAGACAAGAAGAGATGTCATCCTTGAAGAAGAGATGGCCTTTCAAAGATCTAGAGAGTCTCAGATGGATATTGAGAGTGAGACAATACCTTATCCCCCTTCAACAATTCAAAGGGAGACAAACATTATTCCATTTAATCTAGTTTTTCTAGTTGATATGCTGAGAGATATTGCAATAGTGCATAAAAGGCCTTCCTAGGCTCAAAAAACTATGCAAGAGGTAGAGGAAGATACAAGCTCCTCAAGGAATATACTGAGAGAGCAAAGAGATTTTCGAGCTACTCTTTAGACATGACCCACATCATTTATTCTGAGTCTTCTTGTCATAGAGAAGCGATAGGTGAACATGTATGGCAAGTTGTCATGACAGAAGAATACCAGTATATCTTAAAGAATGATGTATGATATATTTTTCAGAGACCAGAATGGAAGTTTGTGGTGACTTCTAAGTGGATCTATAAGATCAAGCATACATCTGATGGAAGTGTCGAGAAATACAAAGAGATATCTATAGCTAGAGGATTCTCACAAACATAGGGATTTATCTATGATGAGACACTTGATCCAATAAGTCGATACACTTCCATCCATACTACCATCCATGAGTTGGAAACTACATCAAATGGATGGATTCTTGATGAGTTTGGGTTTCAACAAGAGTGTTGCTTATCCAAACCTATATTATTACATTGTTGGTGACGAGAGCCTAGTTTTGGTGACTTATTAAGAAAGATTTGTTGTTGGATAAAAGTAAGATTTGACTGATGATTTCGAGATGAAGGATCTGGGTATACTTCACTACTTCTTGGGACAAGAAGTATGACAGAGGATCGATGAGATTTTCTTAAGTCAAGGAAAATGTACAATGGGGATATTAAATAAGTTCAGTATGACAGAATGAAAATCCATGCTTACACTGATGGTGATGGATTTGAATAAAATGAATGATGATGATTCAGACAAGATTGATCCACAACTGATTGGATCACTAATGTATCTGGTTAACACCGGGCCTAATTCGTGATATGCAGTGAATGTACTTAGTTAATTCATGAGTCAGTGGAAACAAAATCACAATATAGTAGTACAACATGTATTGAGATATATATGAGGCACAATTGTATATGGCTTGAGATATGCCTCCAGTGTGGACTTGAGTTTGTAGAGATATGCCAATACAGATTGGGCAGAGAGTACAGTGGACCGGAAGAGCACATACGATTGTTGTTTTTCCTTGGGGTTTTCCATGGTTTTCTGGTGCAGCAGGAAACAAATCTGTATGGCCTTGAGTACCACAAAAGTAGAGTATATAGCACTGAGTGTGGAAGTTCGTGAATTAGTGTAGCTTTGCAAGAATATGACATATTTATTTGATCATGAGATGGATTCTATTATTATAATCAGAGCTATGTGAATATCTTTGAGAACCCTGTGTTTGAAACATGTTGAGATAAAATATCATTATATTGGAGACATGGTGCACAAGAAAGCAGTACATGTGCAGTACCTTCCTACAGATGAGAAGATTACAGAAATGTTCACCAAACCACTTGCCAAAACGAAGTTTGAGTACTTCAGTGAGATACTTGGCCTGGTGAAGATTACCTCCCTAGATGAAAGGGAGTTTTGATGATTACAACCAAGACGAAGTTCGAGTACTTCTATGAGAGACTTGGCCTGGTGGTGAATGTCACCCTAGATGAGAGGGAGTGTTGATGATTACAGCTACGTGAGACATCCTCCAAGATAGAGACTGAGTGAGTCGGCCTGAGAGAGAACCCATAAGTTCAGTGTGCCCATGAGATGGGTGTGTTGTTCCTCTCAGAGACAGAGAAGGAACATTGTGTGTACCCCTGTGTGGGGTGAGGAAGCTCGTGATTTGGGTGTGTCCATGAGATGGGTGTGTGGCTCGTCTCTAAGATGAAGATGGAATGTTGTTCCTCTATGTGAGGTGGTGAAGCCCATGAGTTTGGTGTGTGGTTCCTCTCTAAGAAGGAGATGGAATGTTGTGTGCCCCTATGTAGGGAATCCCATGAGTTGGGTACGTGGTTCCTCTTTGAGACAGAGATGGAATGTTTTGAGCCCCTATGTGGGGAATCCCATGAGTTGGGTGTATTGTTCTAAGATAGAGATGAAACAATGTATTGGCCTCCTCTGTGTAGAGATTTGAGATGATGTGATTCTCCTATGCAACACAATGAGTAAGATATCTGCTAAGTTGGACATCCATGTTGCTAACCACAGGTGAACATGATCCTAGTGATTGAGCATTGTGGTTCTTTTGTGCAACATAGTGAGATAGATATGTGGACATCCCTGTGGTTGAGCACAGATGGATGTGCCCCTAGTGGATGAGCACTAGTGGATGTAGGATATCCCTTGCTATATTTTACAAGAGTCAAACTTACCTGTAACCCTATTTGTGATGTAAAGGGTACAGGTCAACCCCACCATAAAGTAACAAATAATTAATGTAAAAAATAATTAATATGGTAATTATTAATTATATTATGAGTTATTAAAGTTGGCCTTGTTGTGCCAATAGACACTATTGTTGACAGGTTCATTCTAATATAAATAAAGGAAAATTCCCCTTTGAAAAATATATCATAAGTGTGAGTTTGGAAATTTTAGAAAACACTTGTTCTTGGGAAAAGTGTGCACCTCTCTTGGGTGCTAGTCTTCTAGGATTTGTGAGCACCCTCTTGTGTGCTAGGTATTTATGGTGGTGGAGGTCTTTCTCTTGAATAATAAAGCAACGGATTGGATGGGTTTTCTTCACTTGTTGAGAAGGGTATCCCAAGATACTTCTTGTGTACTTGTGTATGGTGTTTCTTCTTGTGATCTTGGTTTCTACAACAAATTGTTTATGGTTTAAGTAAAATCATAAGAATGGAATGAACTTCATGCTTGATCCTAGTTTATTGAAAAATCAACGATTAGGGTATAGAGATTTGGGTCTAGAGATAGTTTCTCTTGAGGGAAACCACTCTCGCCAGCCCAAGTGACCTCCCATGGAATAAGAAAGGAAAGATGATAGAGCAGTAGATCCATTCAATATGTTTCTTGAGGAAGCCATCATACGATAGAGGAACGAGATGATGGACAACTTCACTCATATCCTTCAACAAATACCGATGGAGGCCAAGGAATATTCGACAAGAAACCATTTGCAAGGTGCAACACCCTTCAAGGTACAAGTCAATTTTGATATCCCCTTATTTGAAGGACGGGTATATGTAGATGCTCTACAAAAATGGTTTAATCTGCTAGAAGATAATTACATTTTCCAAAAATTTTACGATAGTGAAAAGATCATTGTTTCACTTCTTAAATCCCTTCCCCATGTCAAATCTTGGTGGGAAGGTTACTGGGAGAGGTACACAGCGGATGAATATATAACATTCGGGAGAGAACCCACTTGGGAATCTTTTGTAGATTCCCTAAAGGAGGAGTTCTACCCTGTCAAAAACTATGACAACCAGTACACGAGATGGATGACTCTACTTTAGAAAAGAGACCAAACGGTGATGGAGTTCACTAACATATTTCATACCTTGCACTCAAAGTTGGGTATAAAAGACTCTAAGGAACACCTGTTTTTGAAGTAATTCATTGGTATGCATAGGTACATCCAAAAACATATGGATTTCCTGGGAATATCCTTACTGGGAGTTTCTTATCGATACATAGTCAAAATCAAGCAGAAATTCAAGAAGCGGAGTAAGCGGGAGTTCAGGTTTGAAATTTCACCACAATAGAAGCATGGAAAATGCAACCCTAACTCACAAAACAAAGGATATATCAACAAGGAAAGAAGACCTAAATAGAGTGAGTCCAAGATGCAAGAAAATAAGGGTAATGAGAAATTTAATAAAGACATCGAAAAGTGGTGTAAGTTCCACAAAATCCCTTGGCACAACACCAATGGATGTCTCTCAAAAAAATCATTGGTGGTCAAGCTCAAACAAAATAATCAGAACCTAACTCAGACTTTGATTCATAGCACCATAAAGGAAAACATATTATCGATGAAAAACCCACTCATATCATCATGACCACAACAATAAAACTAGAATAACTAGAGGGGCTTGAGGAGGGGGAGTGCCTCTTCCACTCACAGATGTGGGTAAAGTGGAAACTATTGCATTTCATTGTTGACAACAGGATTCAAAAGAAACTGATATCAGTGGAGGTTTTCAAGATATTTAAGTTTCCAACGATGTCACACCCCCAACATACACCATAGAATGGTTGAGTCAGGAATGAGACATCTGTGTCAGTTAGCAGTGTCTCATGTCCTATGGCATATCTCCCTTCAAGGATGAGGTAGTGTGTGATGTTTCCCCACTTGAATTTTGTGATGTTCTTTTAGCACAACCATATATGTGGAAACATCATGTTATCTATGAGTCTCGACCCCACAATGTTATTGTTACTCTAGGAGGTCATCTCTACAGGGTACTAGAGGTAGATTTGACTACTTCCACTTCATTGATCTCAAAAAACAAATGTCGTAAAGTAATCTCTTACACAATAAATTTTTTCCTCTTGATGATCTAGTCAGACGGTGAATAAGAGGTCACTGCGACCACTACATCCCCGACCCAAGACATTTCTATCCAGCAGAAGCAGGTTGAAAATATTGTAGATGAGAAAAGTAGAATAAGAGTCTTCCATATCTTCAACATAGCTCTATTTTCCACAACCCTTTTCAGGTGTGCTTGGCATTCCATCCATTATCCCCCATTGATATAACTCTTCTTGTTGCATCTTCATCGATAGAGTCCTCACACACTTAAACCAAGGTAGATCGTGAAGCCATATCTATTGAACAGATACAACACCTCCAACAGGTTCATGACATCCTTCCACATGCAAAGTATAAGAAAAAAATGTACTTCAACAAGGCCAACAACTCACCAAGGTTCAAATTCAATAGAATTTTCCCCATCTCCCAAGGGAAATTGACGCAATGGGGACCATTTCCTCCTAAGGGGGGAGGAATGATCCAAGTTGATCTCGGTGGCCATCCAACTTTTCCATTGAATTAACATTTTGAGCCTATGGTTTTGATAAACCATGATATTCATGCTTTTGATGGGGAATGAAATGTAATACCATATTCATTTGTTAATTAAAGTCATCATGCAATGATTTATTAGTGGTGTTATATACATGACTACAATATAGCGTTAATGGACCAGGTCCCATCATAACTCCACATTTAAGAGAATTTGGGCTAGAGTAGTACTAAGATGGGTGTCCTCCCGAGAATTCCTAGTGTTTTACATGCCTATGGAATTTTATAAACTTAGATTAATTTATCCCACGTGCATCATGGGAATTGTTCTCCTCTCACTCTCTCATATATAATTGAGGTGAAGCAGGCCCTTTAAGGTTGTAATGGAGTGTGTTGTGAAGCTTGTTGGGAAAGAAGTGTAGAGAACATCTCTTTCTTTTAAGAGATAAGCTACATCATTCTCTCAGTTTGTATTCTATAATGTTTTTCTCTTTTATTCATTAATAGAAGTTGGGTTTTACTATATTTTCGTGTCTCTTGCAATATCCTTTTGCATTTCCTTGTCATATCTCTTCTATATTTTTGTATTCATGTCATTCTCAAAATAATCTGGATCACATTGACTATTAACTTTCATTGGCTATGTTTCACTATAATTGAATTTGGTTCAATGTGGTTGACTATAATTCACATGTTTTACTATGATAAACCACACTCAACAATAGAAAGCCACACTCAACCATAGTAAAACACACTAAAGAATTTTATATTTAAAAACTTGACATCTTTTAATTTGTAATATATTGTTTTGAAGACTCTCTTAAAATATTCTAAATATTAAATTAAGATGTACTTTTAATTTACTTGTTATGTCCATGCAGGATATATAGAATCTGCACACAAGCATTAGACTATTCCATATGAAGGAAATTTTTTTCCTTCCCTATTGTGCCTAATTTTTGGAGCTTAAAATTTGTGATGATATGTGATACAAGAGGATATTGGTGGCCATCCACCTTTTCCAACTGGCTCAAAACAATTTTTTGGCAACTTACTATTTTTAGCAGTTTTTTGGTTCCTGAACTTTTGGGGCCATTTTGAGGGCATAAATGACACTTTTTATTGATTAGACACCTTAATAGAGGCCAAAGGCTTTGATTTATCCTCCTAAATGAATCTCATCATCAATACCTTTACAACGAGCTATCATTCACCTTAAACATAGATCATATGCAAAAGTTACGACCTCAAGAAGTTAATGTACTAACTTAACCCAACAGAGGCCACATGACTTATGGTGCTTCATCTCCTAGGGTTAGGTTTTTAGATGTATATGGTTTTAGAATTCATTTTTATTGTAAAAAAAATTTCAAAGCCTCATTATACTCATCTTCTTGTGAATGAGAGTAACTGTCACATCTCCTCTCAGAGATAAGCTGCCACCATTCTACCAAGCTTGTTTTTAGTCCCATTTTACAATTTTCAACATATTTCTTATTTAATAGAAACCAAGTTTTACTGTTTATCTATTATTGTTCATCATGTATCTATTTTAACATTATAAATATGTGATTTCATTTCATTCCTCTCATAAATCCATATCAGTGGTATCAGATCCATCTTCTCCTTGTCATTTTTTAATGCATGTCCCCGATGTAGTTAGGGTATAGCGAGTTGGGTCTCGAGCTTGTCTCTCTTGAGGAAACATTATCTCGCACACCCAAGGAACCATCCATGGAGGGAAAAAATGAATATGATGGGACATGTGATCCTTTCAAAATGTTGCTCGAGGAAGCCCTTGAGTGATAGAGGAACGAGATGATGGACAACTTTGCACAAATCCTTCGACGACTTCCAACAAGAGACGCATCCACCTCAAGCAGAGGTGCCATCCCCTTCAAGGCACATATCAATTTTTATATTCCTATATTTGAAGGTCAAATAGATTCTGATGGTGTACATAAATGGTTAAACCTTATGGAAAGGTATTTTTCTGTCCACAACTTTTTCGATAGAGAAAAGATTACATCTGTGCTCCTCAAGGGAATTCCCCTTGTCAAATATTGGTGGAAGACTTTCTGTGAGAAAAAGGAAATACAATGATGCACATTATTTTGGAGTTGCGCCCACTTGGGGTTGCTTCAGGGATGGTATTAAGGAACAATACTACGTTGTTGGAAGTTATGAGGACTTGTATATAAGATGGACCACACAGCGGTAGGAAAGAGACAAAAAAGTGCTAGAGTTCACTAATTTCTTTCATACCTTGAACACCAAGATGGGTATCCAGTATTCTGAGAGACATATGGTGCTCAAGTAGCATGGAATTCTTCATATATACATCTATACATAAATGGAGTTTTTGGAAATCTCATCCTTGGGCATGACCTACCGATATGCCATAAAAATCGAGCAGAAGATGAAACAAAAGACATGACATTTTGGGTCTAGGAACCCCTCACAGCAAAATCATGGAAAGGGAAACCCCAACCCGTAGAAAAAATGACAGAGAAAAGATGGAAAACCTCAAGACAACCAGTCTAGGCCACAAGAAAATAAGGACAATGATAAGATGAAGAAAGAGGCTGGGAAGTGGTGTGACTTCCATAAGATCCCCTAGAATAACATCATTGATTGTCACTCAATGAAGTCATTGGTGGGTGAGGTAAAAGACTATGAATCATATGCGAGTTTCAAAATTGAGTCTATACCAGAGAAGGGGATACAAATCACTTATGTGGAACCTAGTGCCACCGTTTCTACTGCCAAGATCCATCCTATTGAACCTGATGAGCCAAAGGAAGGAGAGCGCCTCTTTGATTCACATATGTGGGTAAAAGGCACTCTGCTACACTTCACCATTGATAGCGGTAGCCAGAAGAACCTAATCTCAGTAGAGGTAATCAAACTTCTATCCCTTCCGACAATTTCTCACCTACTTCCCTACACCATTGGATGGATCTGTCAAGGAAGTGATCTTCACGTTAGCCAACAGTGTCATTTGTCATACAACATCAATCCATTCAAAGATGAGATATATATTGTGTGATGTTTCTCCCCTAGAAGTTTGTGATGTTATTTTGTGACAAAATTGTTTATGAAAACACCATGTTATATATGAGTCTAGGCCTCGTAGTGTTATTACTACTTTGAACATAAAATTGTACATGATACCCAAGGTAGTACCACCTAGTGTCATTTCCTTGAAATATACCAAACAATTCTCATGTCAATTCTCAGACCTGGAAGTTTGTCTTATTCATGATTCACTCTTAGAGTGAGTGAAAGGTTGCAACCACATCCATGGCCTCCTTGACCGACCTCTCCATGCAACAGATGCAAGTGGATAAGGTCATGGAAGAATACAAAGACATCTTCTCATCACCTACTGGGGTAAATCTGCACTGTCAGGCCAAGAATCCCATCGATTGGACCCTTGACACACCACTACCCAATGGGATAGTATATCACTGCTCTCTTCTATAAAATGAGGAGATCAAGTGTCATATCCAAGAACTGCTCCACAAGGGGCACATCCGAGATCATCACCTTGCGGAAGCCCAATCATGTTGGTTCAAAAGAAAGATTTGATGTGGCAACTCTGCATTGATTACCTATCCCTAAATAAAATCACAGTTACGAATCGATACCTGATTCCCCGAATTGATGATCTCCTTGATCAACTCAAGGGGCCAAATACTTCAATAAGATTGATTTGAATTTTGGCTACCTTCAGGTCCCAATAGAACCGACAGATGTATGGAAAACTGCCTTCAAGTCAAAAGAAGGTTTTTTTGAATGGTTGGTCATGCCCTTTGGTCTAAAAAATTCCCCAACAACTTTCATGAGGATTATCGACGATATCTTGCAGCCTTTCACTAATTGTTTTGTGGTGGCATATCTGGATAACATCTTCGTCTACAGAAAGACTTGGGCAAAACACTTTCAACATATTCAATAGGTTATGCACACTCTGCGATAACAGAAGCTATATCCCAACTTGGAAAAATGTTCCTTCAGAATGGATAGGGTCCAGTACCTAGTCTACATTGTTGATGCACATGGTGTGCATGTTGATCTAGCCAAGATCCAAGTCATTTGTTATTTTCCATCCCCAACAGTTATCACTGATCTTCAGATCTTCTTAGGCCTTGCCAATTTATATTGAAGGTTCATGTTGGGATTCTCCCATATTGCATGGGCCCTCAACCAAATAACCAGATGTGGTGGTAAAGAGAAATTTGTGTGGGGCATGTCCCAACAAAAAGAGTTCTATGATATGAAGTATCGCTTGTGCTCTGCCCCAGTGATTTCACTACCTGACTTGAAAAAACCTTTTGATATTGAGACAAATGCTTCATACTATGTTATGGGTAGACTCACCACTCAGCACGACCACCTTGTGGCCTATCATAGTGAGACACTATCATATGTCGTCCATAAGTACCCTTCTCAAGAAAAATAAATATACTCCATTGTGAAGTCCTACCACTAGTGGAGCCATTGCATTCTCAGGAAGGAGATAATCATCCACACTAATCATAATTCATTGCAGTTTATGTAGACACAAGGAAAATTATAGAATGAGTGCCATAAGAAGTGGTCAACATATTTGTAGCAGTTCCACCTCAACATCAAGTATAAAAAAGGATGTTCCAACCGAGTCATTTATTTCTTCAGCCAAACTCTAGTCATATCACTCACCACAGTGCTCGATTCTTGCGGCCATGAGACCTACAGATGGCCCCACCTCTATGAGATAGATCCTAACTTTGCCAATGCCTACCAGATGTTGGGAGAAAACACAATTGTCACTAGTTTCCATCTTCAGAATGGTTTTTGGTGCCATCTAGGCCATCTATGCATTTCATCAAGCAAGAAATCAAAGTTGATTTGGGAAAACCACTATAGTCGGGTGGCATGACACTTTAGTGTGGAAAAAATAGTAGCAATGTTGCAGTGACATTTTTACTAGCCAAAACTTCGACAGGATGTCAACAAGTATATCTAGTCATGCCCTGTCTATGCTATTGCGCAACTGGGCATCAAGAAATAAGGAATGTACAATCCTCTTCCTACTCCTAATAGGACTTGGTAATCCATCTCAATGGAATACATGTCGGGGCTTCCATCCACCAAACGGGGAAATGATTGTGTTTTTGTCGTTGTTGATCACTTTTCGAAGATGGTGATTCTAGTCGCCTATAAGAAGAGCATCACAACGAAGGCCACTACCAATCTCTTCTTTGAATGAGTGTGGGTACACTTTGGGATCCCACAAACCATTATTTCAGATCATGATAGTCAGTTCCTCTACACATTTTGTTCAAGCCTCTGGTCATTGTTGGACACCAAGCTTGCCAATTCCACTGCCTTCCACCCCTAGACGAATGACCAAACTGAGGTCATCAACCAGATGATCGTGCACATCTTGTGCATTTACAACTCCAAGAACCCTCGCACCTGGGATGAGAGTCTTCCCTACGTTAAACACATCTACAACAAATCTATACATATCTTAACCGACCACAACACCGTTCAAGTGGGGTTAATCATTGGGTCCCATGGATGTTGCACTACCCCGTGTCTCCACCCAAGAAGACTCGTCTCATGATCCAAATGGAGCTGACAAAGCCACCCATTTCATTAAGCAGATCCAGCACATCCTCCAACAGGTTCAACATATTTTACAAAAGTCCAATGCCAAGTACAAGCAATGTCATGATCAACATCACGTGCCACACCAGTTTCAGGTGGGAGACAAAGTTTGGTTGCACTTACAAAAGGAATGCCTTACAAGGCCTCAACAAGAGCTTCATCCACTCTGTTATGGACCCTACACCATCACCAAGGCCATGGGTGAAAATTATTTTGAGCTCAACCTTCCCCCATTCCTTGGCTTCCACCTAGTATTCAATGTGGACCTCCTTCGACCTTATTTTCCACCATTATTGGACACCTCGGAGATAACAGAACAATTGAGACCAACAAATATCAACCCTGACTACATGGAACAAGCATCCATTGATAATATATTGGACACACAAGTCAAGGGAAATCACCAACAGAGGATCCAACTTTCTCAGGTTTTCAAGGAAGGGCAGCTCCTGCACCAAGGAAAGTGGCTCACCTGAGGCCAAATTCAACAAAAAAAATCTCATTTGATGGGGGCACTCAACGAAATGGAGACCATTCCTTCCCAAGGGAGGAGGATTAATCTAGGAGGATATGGGTGGACACCCACCTTGTCCAACTAGCTCAAAACAATTTTTTGGCAAATAACTATTTTTAGCATTTTTTGGTTCTTGAACTTCCGAGGCCATTTTGAGGGGCTAAACGACGCTTTTTCATGATAATGCACCCAAATTATAGCCAAAGGCTCTGATTGAACCCCCTAAATGAATATCATCATCATCACCTTTCCAACGAGCTATCGTGCACCCTAAAAAAAGATTGTATGGAAAGGTTTCGACCCCAAGAACTTCATCTACTAACTTACCCCAATGGGTCCCACATGACTTTTGGCGCTTCATCTCCTAGATTTAGTTTTTTGGATGTATATGGATTTGGAATTCATATTTTTTTGTAAAAAATCCTTTAGAGCCTCATTGTACTCATCTTCTTGTGAATGAGCGTAGTCATCACATCTATTCTCAGAGATAAGATGCCACGATTCTAGCAAGCTTGTTTTCAGTCTGCATTTTAGATTTTTTAGCATATTCGTTATTTAATAGAAACAAAGTTTTAATTTATCTCTATTATTGTTCACCATGTCTCTGTGTTAATATTATAAATCTGTGGTTTCATTTGGTTTCGCTCATAAATCCAGATCATGATGGCACCATGTCGGTGGAATTCAATGTGTGTCCATGTGCTTATGTGTGGTGGTGGTGGTTGTTTATTACAAAGTTAATGCTTCATTCAAGTGATCATATGGTGGGTGGTTGTTTCTAATTGTTGTTTTAGTTTTAGGACAAGTTTTTCCTTTTTAAGGTTTTTTGTTGACTATGTATTTTGAGATGTTTCTCTCATCGAACCCTTTGTTTTTTTTTGCTTCATGGATTTTTTCGAGAGAAGCGGCTCTGGTAATTTGGAATTATTATTGTTTCATTATAGTCATGGTATTGTGGGTGGTTGTTGTTGGTTGTAGATTTTGGTGAGGGATGAAATCTCCCTCAATGAATCACCCATTTATTGTTTCCTTTGTTGTTTCCTTTGTGACTATCTCTATGAACCCTAGTACTATTTATTATGTTTGGGTGTCTTGTTCAAGAAGTCCACGATGGTGGCACTGTGCTAATTTTTTAGTTTAGTTGATAGAATTTTTCATTTCACATGCTTCTTACTACCTATCTAGCTATCTCTATCAATATTTTTTTGTTAAGGTAGAATTTCATTATTTCCATGAAATCTTGCATGCGTGCAAGTGTTTTCTTAACTTTATGTTGTGATTTTCCTTTTTCATTTCTAGTTCTTTTTTCATTCCTTGTTGTTTCAACTTGTTTTCTGATTGTTGGCTCAATGGTCATTTTACCAGGGTGGGGGCTCACAGTCTTTCCTCTTGCATTCTAGATTTGCTTATTTTTTTAGATATGATCTCATGAGAAATAGAGGTGCACACCTATATTTGATAGTGGGCATGGTGTTGAATAAAACCATTTATGAGTAGCTTACATGATATTATTGGCATTGTGGCAATTTTCTTCGATTTAAGGTATGCCTATTTCTCTGGTTTGATGGAATGACATGGTTCTTTTAATATGTGTGAAAGAAATTGTTTAGTGGATGGTGCTTATAGTGACCCCATTGTGCTTACATGTAATTGTGGGTTTGTGTATTTTTTTTTGAATTATTGTTTTGAGACTAGCAGTGGTGAGTAGGCTTTACGATTGTCAAAATATTTTTACTTGAGTATGACAACATGTATTATTGTAAATATTGTGTTGAAATTATCTTGTGATTTTTCTTTTCCATTTCCATTTTCTATTTACTTTCTTTATTCATTTAACTATTTGTTTTAGTGATATTGAAATACTCCCAATTAAATTTTCGAGGCTCTCAAAGAAAACCATTTAAAGACTTTCATAGAAACCCCACACCAACATAAATAAAATTTGTTCAATAAGTGTTTGACTTTACTTGTATTATATTATTGATTCATTTGATTTTACTTCTCTCCATTATATGATTGATTCATTTGATTTTATCATGTTTAGTCTCATTCCATCTTCCCTTTAATTGTTAGCACCATATTTGTTTTTATTATGTAAGTTAGTTCACAGAAATATTTGTTTTTAGTGTGTAAACTTTTGTATTTTGGGTTAGCTTGTTTATATAGTATTGGATTGAGTATTTTTTAATCATATATTTTTATATTATCTAAGAGTGAAAAAAAATGTTTCTCCTAAGTGCGCACATATATGCAATGCATATATGAACTCAAACCTTTTTAGATTATCTAAGAGTGCAAAAAGGTGTTTCTGCTAAATGTCCTTTTAGCATGCACACATAAATGCAATGCATTTATGAAGTGGGTGTCATGATGACATGACTAAATTTGGAATTGTTATTGCTAGTATTGAAATATCTATGCAATAGATGAATTTCGAACAGTCTTAGGCTACATAGTATGACATATCTCATCAACGTGGTTTATAGAGTATGACATATCTCATCAACGTGGTTTGGTAAGTGACATTTTGTCATGTTGAGGTTCATTCTATATTCCCTTTGATTGTTGGCACCACATTTTATGTTTTCATGCAAGTCACTATATTATTAGTCCCTGCCCTTCAGGTTCTGGGACAGGTTCTGGGACTATACTAATCGGTTCTATGAATTTCTATTAATTGTGTATAAAAACTAATGCATTATTTTAGGGTGGAGGGAGCATTAATAGAGAATATGTTCTCTATTAATGCCCCTCTATTAGTTAATTAACCTAAGCTAATTAACCTAAGCTACAGGTTGTTAATGCAGCAGGTATAATATTTGTAATAGGTAACGTTATACTTAAGCTTTACTGTATTCCCATATTCATTCCATTTAAGGAAAGGTTAAGCTATGTATGTTACTGTGTTGTATTCGTAAGCTAGCATATACAAATCCCATTACATTTTTTATGTTTTATGAATTTCTATTAATCGTGCACGAAGATTAATGCATTTTTTATGTTTTAGTCTAAAGTTTGGTTGAGTTAATAGATTTTTTCATTTGTATTTTCTTTTTTATCCAATGTTTTAGTTTTGAGGTTTTTTAACCTTAAAACAAGGCAAACTTAGGATAGATTTGGATAAATTTTAAAGGTTTTCAAAAAATTTAAGCTGAAATGAACTAATGCTACCTCTGGCTTGGAACTCGATGGATGCTTTTTTCAAGGTTTCTCCGATCTTTATGGAATATTCGACCACTTGTTATTAAACTGCCACCTACACTTCCATCTGCATGTAAATTTCCACCTACACTTCCATATGCATGCAAATGCCTATGTTATCATTTCGAAGGAGGCTCTTTTCTTCTCTAAGCTCTTGTTTTCTGTCATTCGATTTAGTCCCTTGCACTCCAACTAGTGCTTTGTTTTTGCCTACAACATTAAAAGAAATTATTTCCTTGCACTCTAACTAGTGCTTTGTTTTTTCCTGCAACATTGAAATATTTATTTCAGTAAGATTGAAAAGAGCAAAGTGAATGGAAAAAAGAGTAGAGGGAGTGGAAAGAAAGCTTTAAATATAATTAGTGGTTTGTGCTTTATTTTTTCCTAGAAGATTGAAATTTCTACCCTTACAATTGAAAACAGAAGAGTGAGTGTCAACAAAGATTTGAATCTTGGAGCTCTCAATTGTAGTCAAGATGGACTATTCCATTCCACCTAACTTTCTAGCTTGTTCCGCGAGTGCAATAATTTGCGAGCTTTAAGTTGATTCATCCTTGATTAATAGTGCTGAAGACCCATATAATAGCTTGACTGTTGGAGGCAAGTGAGTAGAGATGATTAGTCCAATCCTGCTGTTAGGGCGAAGTGGATAGATTAATGAAATGTTCATGTAGTCTTTGTGTTGTGGTCAGCCTTATGGAGGGTAATTTATTACTTTCCTAGATGGAGTAGCTGAAATTATTTTTTCTTGGAAGTGCTATTTTTTTGCCCGCAACATTGAAATTTATTTCAGTAAGATTGAAAAGAGCAAAGTGAGTGGAAAAAAGAGTAGAGAGAGTGGAAAGAAAGATTTAAATTTAAATAGTGGTTTGTTCTTTGTTTTTTCGTGGAAGATTGAAATTTCTACCTGAGAAAAGTGAGATTAAAGAAAGATTTGAATCTAGGAGCTCTCAATTGTAGTCAAGATGGACTATTCCATTCCACCTAATTTTCGAGCTCGTTCAACGAGTGCAAGAATTTGCGAGCTTTAAGTTGATTCATCCTTGATTAATAGTGTTGAAGACCCATATAATATCTTTAATGTTGGAAGCAAGTGAGTAGAGTTGGTTAGTCCAATCCTGCTGTTAGGGCAAAGTGGATAGATTAATGAAACCAGTCTTTCTGTTGTGGTCAACCTTATGGAGGGTAATTTATTACTTTCCTAGATGGAGTAGCTGGAGAACGAGAGTAGCCATGCCAACTCAAGAAAGATAATTTATTACTTTCCTAGAAGGAGTAGTTGAAGAACGAGCTTAGCCAACTCAAGAAAGAGCTCGAAAAGAAGTGCACTGAAAGCGATGCAGTAGCAATGAGACTATTTCATAATATTCATTAAATTATTTTTACATTGTTCGTAGAAACTTTTCATTAAGTTATTTTTATATGATTAATGTAAAATCATGTTCAATAGCTTATATCTCAATTATTGAAGTGATTCACGGTGGAAAGAAAGCTTTGAAGCTAACTGGTGCTTTGTTTTTTCTTGGAAGATTGAAATTTCTACCTGCAGGATTAAAGATTGAAATTTCTACCTGCATGAGCAGAGTGAGTGTCAATAAATATTTGAAGCTTGCAGATCTCAATTATAGTCGGGATTAGACGATTCCATTCCACCTAATTTTTCCATCTAGTGTGAATTTAATTTTTTTCATATGTATGAATATTTGATAGTTTTCATTAAGTTCTCTTTAATGCTTAGTATAACCTTTTCATTAAATTCTTTTTATAATCTTAGTAGAACATCATGTTCAATAACCTATATCTCAGTTATTGAAGTGATCCACATACATGTAAATGAAGATTTCACAGAATTCAATTCTCAAAAAGAATAGTTGCGAGAGTCCATGCTATAAATGTATTGAATAGTTGCGCCCCCCACATAGATTACACACTTTGTAAGTCGTTGTACACCCTGCTCTAATTTCTTCATAGTTTCTGCTGGAACAAGTATAATTGCACATTCTTTACTAATCTATAAATCACGTATAACTAATATCATTAATTAAAAATACAATTATGTCCTTGAGGTGTAGGACAGTTGGTGACGGAGTGTGTTGTTAAGCCACTTCGTATTGTTAAAGTCATTAGTTCGAAACCTGCGGGGACAAAAAATCCAACCATGTTAAGGGTTGGTGTGGCTCAAGCCGGGTGCGATCCCCGAATCATTTTGATGACTTAAATGCCCAAAAATCACTTTGTACTAAATTCATTTATGAATGCACATATACATGCAATACATGCATTGCATATACAACTCGGTATGGTGAGCATACAATTAAATTATGATTTGTTGTCGCTAGTGTTGGAATATCTACTTAATATATAAGTTTTGAACACTCTTAAGATGTTGGTATGGCTACCTCATCAACAAGGCTTTCCCATTACCTTTCTCATTGGGTATGGATACCTCATCAACAGGGTTTTCCCATTAGCTTTGATTGTGTACAATATTTATTGTTTGTATGTAAGTTAGTTCACTATTGCTTGACGTGTTTGTATAGTCCTCAATTGAATGTTTATGAATCAAGCCTTCGTAGAGTATCTTAGAATGAAAAATATTGATGCTAACTACAGTTATCCATTCACACATAGATACGACACATACACAACATGGGTATAATAAGTACATAGTTGCCTTGTGGATTGTTTTTGTTATTCATGTTGAAACACCTCTGTAATAGATAATTTCAAATGCAAATGGAAAGGGACAAGTGCAAAAAAGTGATGCCAATGTTGTACATAAAGATGCTAAGAGTAGTGTGCAATTTATCTATTGATGCTTTGGAAATACATTTTGTTTCTCTTTTGGTTGTTTATGTAGTGTGAAATTAAATAATGTATACTACTAAATCCTCATAACCTTGTTTGGGATCTTTGTTCTAGCTTCTTGATGTAGTTATTATTGTATATATATGTAATGGACACTTAAATGAAAATTTTTAATAGTGCTAAGAGTACAAATTTTAAAATAATTTATTTTTCTCTTTGTGTTGTTTGTGTACAGTTCTCCTCGCTTATTCCCAATTTGAATAATTTGCTAGACATTTTTCTTGCTTTTTTTTTTTATATAAAGTGTCTCTCTTTGGAAAAATATCTCTTTGAGGTTAAACATGCTAAAAATATAAAGTTTGAGTTTGTATGGTTTCTAGTTCTTTTAGTGTATTTATATAGTTGCTTGATATATTTGTTCCATATTCTAAGTGGTGCCCCCTAGATATTCTTCTCCACATTTTATCATGTTGTTGATATCATTTTTTCTTTTCTCCTCAAATCCATTGTTTTCTTAAAACCCTTACACGTTTATGTAAAATCTTTAAATATTGAGTATTGAGTTTCTAAGAGGTCTCGAATGGTTTCAATGAGTTCCTAATTTCTAGTAATTTTATAAAAATATACTCTTCTTTTTTATCTAATTTATATTTTCAAACATCAATTGTTCTAATGACACTTTTATATTACACTTCCCTTTCTCTAAGAAAATATTTCATATCTCTTAAAGTTGAATGGTGAAAATGGAAAATTTTGTCGTTGTATGGTTTTTGTTTTCATTTTTAGTGTATTCATGTAGTTGCTTGATATATTTGAATCATGTTTTGAGTCATGGTCTCCGCAGTATTACACTCAAACTTTTATTATATTTTTGGTGATATGAATTTATCTTTACTTTCCAAGGAAATGGCCTCCTTTGAAACCCTAAAAGAATTCTACAAAATTGTTAGATATTTAAAATTGAGTTTGTATTAAGACTTTAATGGTTTCAACCAATTCATATTCTACAATCATTCATATTCTACAATCATTGCATAAAAAGGTGGCTTTTATTATGTAGTTTTATTCCTCGATGTCCTAGTTTGGTTGTCCATATAACACATTTATATTACCTGTATGTAGTTCATTGTTTCATATGAAACAAATATTGCTATTGTTTGAAAATTTGATACATACGTTGATTGTGGTTTAGTTTCATTGTTCTTATGATCTCTAGTTTAATTAATATGAATACTAAAATTCCCTAAATGGTGTTTGTGTCTGATTTTGTCCTCAAATTGCATGCAAATCTAGAAATATTGCAAATAGATCCCATTTGGCTCATGGACATTGTTCCATACAACATTTTTTAGTTCATCATGCCTACATTTATTGTTGATAATGTGTGTGAAGCCATTCACAAAAGAGATAAATGTTAATATGCATACATCTCCATTCCACAAATTTTCCTTATGTTCATTATTCTCTATTATTGAAAATACTCCTGTGTGCACTATTAATATATTTACATATATTGTGATCGAAACTACTACTTGTTGTAAAAATGAGCAACATCCAAAGGATACCTTATATATGTAGAAGAAAAACCAATTGCAACCATAAATGTTATATTATCTTCTTGTTATTTGCACATTATTGTGAATGAAATTATTATTCTCGATAGATCAATGATGTTTAGTTAAGTGCATAAAACTGATGTTTAGTTAAGTGCATAAAACATTACATTACTTTCACATAATGGATGATACATAGTGTTATCATACACATTAACAATTTGGTATTAGTTGGTTATTTGTTGAAACTTAGAGTTGATATTTGGACCACATTCCAAGTGTTTCTCCCCTCAGTGTTGTTTGCAACCTTTTATGATATTTTTATTGATATAATTTTTCTATTTCTCCTCGAATTCATTGTTTCCTTGAAACCTGGAAACACGTATCCAAAAAAAAATTAGAGATTCAAAATTGAACTTCGAAGAAGTCTTGAATGGTTTCAACTAGTTCATAATTTGCAATACTTTAATAAATATGCAATCTTTCTTATCTAGTTCCATTCCTCAATGGCCAAGTTAAATCTTTCATGTTCCACCTTTATATTACACTTTCCCTTTCTCTAAGAAAATATATCTTGATGTTGAATGGTAAAAATGCAAATGTTTGTGCTTTTATAGTTTTTAGTATTTTTCTTTTTGAGTGAATTTACATAGTTGATTTATATATTTGAATATTTTTTGAGTGACGGTTCCCTCGGTCTTCCCCTCAACCTTTTATTATATTACCGTAGTATCATTTTATCTTTTGTCCTCAAAGCCATGGTCTCCTTAAAATTGTAAAACAATTCTACAAAATGGTTACATATTTAAAATTGAGTTTCGAAGAAATCATGAATGGTTTTAGCTATTTCAATGTCTAGGTTAAACGATTGATAGGACAATTTTATATTATATATACACCTCATTTCTTCGTCACAGAAAAATATTTTTATGGAAAATGCTTAAAGATTCAAAGTTATAGTCTATATACCTAATACTACTTCATAGAAAGCATAAAATTTCATTTGTTCAACATTTCATACATAGGTTGGTGTGATCTTCTATTATTGTGGCTAAGGTCCCTTCTTTAGCTACTATGCATAATATTTCTCCTAGGATTTTCTTTGTGTCTTCTTTGATCTTGTTATGGATTATGGTAGTTTTAAGATGTTATCGACATCAATAACATAGAAACATGAATACTAGTCAAGATTATTACTTTGGCTAATACGAATATTATATTTGTTGGAAGATTGGTTGTTGTCATTGATATCAATCCTAGTTATGGGTTTTGAACCACAAGATTGATGAAGTTATTTGGACATGAAGGAAAATGCACATGCAGATACAACACCCATGTATGGATAGTATACATCATGTTGTTTCCGGTGGTATGTGGCAGGTCATGTGGATCCTCATGGTTGAGGAGAAATGAATTTTCGAAGATGACAAAGTGAATTGTACATGTAGGCCCTGAAGATAATTAAAGAAAAGAATTACAAAATAAGAAAGTGTCAGGTCGACCCTATTGTAAAAGGAGGTGACATAAATGGTATAAATAAACATCATTATACATTCATTTGATACAAGTCAAATTTCAGAGGGAAGAAGAAGTAAAAGAAGGCCGAATTTCAAGGGAGAATGAAGTCTTTTGGTGATGTGTTCTAAGGTATGTTATTTTCAGGTCATCTTACCATTTTTTCTATAAATTTTTTTCTAGAACGATTTAGATGGTAAAATCGCTATGGTAGCGCGAAGACATATCAAGGTATCTCTACTAAAAGGTTTAGCTCTTGATTCTCTATAATTATGGAGATACACGTTGTGGAATATAAGGTTTGTGATCAGTCCTGAAACTAGTCAAAAAACAAGTGTTCTGGGTAAAACAGTCATAAATTTTTCATATAGACTCCAAATACAGTGGGACCACTTCCATTGGAAAGAGTACGGACTATAGTTTCTTGTGTGCGAGTTTCAAAATCAGATGTTAAATATTTAGCGCGGGGCATGTTGTACAAGTTGGGTCTTCTGAACAGACCAGAATTGAATAAATTTTTATTATCTCTCATATATTCTTGGGTGGAAGAAAGGGGAAAGGATAGAGAGTTCAAATATCTCTTTATATTGGAGGATTATATCTTCCTCTTGGAGTTTTATCCCTCCCTTTACATTTGGAAGCTGTAGCTACCTTTGGAAGTCATTACTTCCC